>CATIXQ010000005.1:13258245-13271721 GCA_949711755.1 Leptidea juvernica | reverse complement strand
GTAGCAAACACAGGGACACAAGGATTTTATATATAAGATAATATACTTTTAAAATAATTCTTGAAATATATTATGTTTTGGTTTTTTGACATTAATGGAATAATTTGTAGCCTGTTAATATTATATTGTTTTAATTATTATATTTAGTAATTGTAATATTATAACATAATCTTAGTGACATCGCTTTGTTATGAAGTTGGTAGTTTCATATTATTAAGTTGGTATGTTGTATTATACTAATTCTAAGTAACGACACTAACTCAAAAGGTTTTGTTCATTATAGTCATCTAACTATATTGGATAGTGTATCAAGAGTACAGGCAGTTTCTAATAAGCAAGGCTGATCCGTTGACCGGGACAGCTGCCAGCGCTTTGGCTTCCAATAGCTCTTTTTTTGTCCGATGCTACTTCTCAACACGTTAAGAAACACATTATTGCAGTCAAAATAACGATCCTAAGAAATCCGCAATAGCCGAACTCCACGAGTTATATCTGCTGAACGCCAATACATCCCACGGCTTGTTGGTAAAGCTATGGAAATAAAAAAGCATCGTAACAATTTTTAAATGTAACAAAAAGTACCGAAAGTATGGACGTCATCAGTAGTGTGTGTCGTCAATTAGGGAATCAAAGAACGAAACGAATTAAGCGCCACGTGGACAGATTGATGTACTATTAGTGTCAAGTGTCAATGTGTCAAGAGTTTCCCGCCGCCTCCGCAGTTCCGCCGCGACAAGCGGATCGATTCATGCAATTGGATCGAAATATCGGCACCAAATTAATAAAATATACATCGTGGATACGCGTCACAATAATAGATAACAAAGACGAGTACTGTTGCCCCACTACGTCTTTGCCTCCATTCTTCGCTACACACTGATTGGCCGGGTCGTAAGGAGCCAAAATACTAAATTAAAACTTTATGCTAATAAAAAAGCCAACAGGAAAATGGAACTAATAACAATTTTTTGGGGCTCAGCGGAAATATTTGGAGTTTAATAAGGATATTCAAATAAAATTTGAATAACAAAATTTTATGAACGATGCGGGATCCACGACCTCCGGCGTTCCGTGCCGGTGCTCTAACCAACTGAGCTAACCGTTCGAGTACCGCCTCTTTATAAAATTCTGTTTGCTTTGTTCAACTCTCAGGTTATGGCTTCATCTACAGGATCTACTTTACAGTTGATAACCTGCTCAACCCAAATATTTGCATATTAGGAAATTGACTTAAGATGTTGCTCTTGTAAATCTAAACAATATGTTATGTTTTTTTTTAAAGTAACCCTCACTTCTAGGATTAATACACAAATAAAATTTGAAAAACACATCTCTAGTCAATTTCCTAATATGCATAGGGGAATATACGAAGGCGTCTAGTAAGTATTGCATAATATATAGATGAACTTGAATTGTTTTGTTATTCGGTAGATTTCTCGTGGCAGGTATCGTCATGCTCGCTTAAATGCCTCTGCTTGTGGTGGCGACGTGGGGCGGGTCGTTCCCTTCCCTAAAATATGGTCGAGGGAGGCGATGGCTGGTCCATGCGTCATGCTCGTGAACGGGTGCTACTCGTGGGGGCTGGATGATCTTGTTACCGGGAGGTCTGCTTGATGTGTTTTTTTTATTATTATTATTTCCTTTAAAGTTAAAGTTATTATATATTTTATTTTATGAAATGCTCACATAATGCCTCTATTTATTCACGGTATGTGTGGATTGATGCATCTACTATACTCAATAACTCTTGTGTTTATAAGTATTAATTTACTTTTTTTTTCTTTTTTTGACTTACTCATGTAAGCCTTTCAGTTTTTGACTTTTGAGTATTTTTGTTGCGTCACTTTGCATATATTGTAATTGAAATGATTTGTAAAACAACTAAAATATAAATCTTGACTTAAAAGAGTGGCAATGAGTTTCTTGCTACTTCTTCTCATTAGATCAACCCTTTACGAAGTAGCGGTAAATTCAATAAGAAACAATATTTATATATATTTTTTGACATTCATAAGTGTCATTTTTGTGACCTACATGAATAAAGTGTTTTTGAATTTGAATTTGAATTTGATCAAATACTCGAGCAGTTTTTTTTCGGTGATACAATTATGAGTGATCACCAGCAAATCAACAATTGTGACGTCATTCCTTTTAAAAACAATTCAGAGGTTAATTCCTAGTCATATATTATAATATTATGGTGAACATTCTTATCTCTGATTTCAGTTTAAGCTATAATGAACATCAAAGCGAAACGTACCGCATCCAAATTAGATTCATACATCAATGTCACTTATTACATTCTTGTGGTTACTCAAATAATTCCCTGGATATTTCAAATAAGACGAAAGTTTATTTTGAAGCAGAAGACCTACTTATTTCTTAATATACATTTTACCGTTAACAAAGGCAATTTAACGGGACCAAATTACTAGTGAGACAGTTGAAATTTTAACTAACTAACTAAAATCAAATTTTATATTGCTTTAGCCCTCTCTTGTTATTTTTCCAAAATTATTTAATAAGTGCAAAGTCTTATTATAATGATAATACAACCGGAATCCTTAATCTGACCTTGATATCCAAAGGAGGATTTTTATAGTTTCAAATCTACTCTCTTGGTTTTTTTCTAATGTTATTTAAAAAGTTTATTGTATTGTTTTATGAAACCACCATGCATGTGAAACTTCTTTTCATAAAATAACATAATATTAATGTCAGCATAGAAAAAAAATCTTATTAATATATAACTATTTTATAAATATGTATGTATATTTTATATATTCATAAAATAAAAATATAATATAATAAAAAAACCTTTTTCAGATATGGGGTTTGAACCTACTCTCCTTCTCGGGAACCAGAGCTTATATCTAGCGCCTTAGACCGCGCGGCAATTGACTTTCAAGCAGTAGTAGAAATTAGTGACACAAATTCACCCATTCTACAATCGGCCGCGGTACTCCGCGACATGCGATAGATGGGCGAAAAAATTTGAGGCGATATAATAAATGTTTCACTTTTAAAAATGATTTCCACATAAATTTACTTACAACTACTAAATAATCTTGGTGTATCGAGATCTGCAGTTTGTTCTTTTCGAGTACAAACATCAAAAGTTGCCCTTAGATGTTCTTACCAAATTTGGCTGGACAATTAAGCTTGGTAATGAAAAACGAGTAGTAAGTGTGAGTGCTGATGTGCACCGTAAGGAGGCCCTTTGAACCTACAGTTAAGTATCGGTTACAGTTAAGTTAACATCGGGTTAAGTCTCGAGCGAGGTTGCATTGCATTGACTCAGAGAGTCAGAATCAATCATATTGAAATTAATAAGAATTCATTATCCTTCGAAATACACAAACACAAAAGCGATTACTCGTACGAGCTCTTTGATCTTGATTTGATGATGTTAGCTCATTTAACCGAGAATGGAACATATTGATAATTTCAGTTGGATATGTTACGGCAAAGTCAGCTTTTCATTTTTCTGAACAAAATTTTACATCGAATGTTGAAATTAATTCATTCTCACTTTTATTACTGATGCAATATCAAAAAATAAGCCTTATGATGAAGCCTTTCGATTGGTATAATAAAACTATTGGGCATTTATTCTCATGTACCGGGTTCGATGCACGAACGCAGTTCAAATTGTTTTTTATATTAAAACTAGCTGACCCAGCAAACGTTAAAAAACAGCATAAAAGGCATTTATTTTCTCAAAATTGATTCCTTTAGAATTCTGTTATTTCTAATATAATAGACACTACTACCGCTTCGGAAAAAAATGGCACTCTGAGAGAGAAGAAGCCGCGCAAGAAACTCTCCCAGCATTTTTTGCGCTCAAATAAAAGTAAACACAGCTCAAAAAATCAATACTTTAAATTTTTGAGGTTTAAAAAATAGATGTCGACGGATTCTCAGACGTACCAAATATTATTACATCGTACATAAAATTTATCAAAATACAATAATCATTATATTCGATAGCTATCTAAAACTATTGCGTATCTGTGGATGGAGTAGAATAAAATTAAAATCGCGATACAAAAATAGGTGTTGATCGTAGACGGGTCAAAATTTTAAGTTGTGTGTATTTTTTAATGCTGAATCATAATAAAATAAAAATAAAAAATTGTCAAAAAAATAAAATTAAATATTTAGGGGTACCCTTATCATTTAGGGGTAAAACAGACTTTGGCCGATTCTCAGACCTACCCGATATACACACAAAATTTCAAACAAATTGGTTCAGCCGGTATGGAGTTTGGTAACAAACACCGGGACTCGAGAATTTTATATATACGAGTAAGATAGTCTTCTTACAGTAAAATGTTACATCTAGAATATATTTTAAGGTACTTGCCCTACATGTGGCATAGCCGTGGGACGCCCTGTGTTTTGGTATTTTGAAATAATATGATCATGATTTGGTCGCGAGGTGATCACCTTTACCCCAGTACTCGGAAAAAGTTAAAGCAAGTGCGCTTGTACACAGTCTAATAGCTACAGTATCTGTATTGGGTGTAATAGTTATTTATGCAACTGTTGTGTAATAAGTGGTCTTAAAACATGCATGTGGGTTTATAGCATGCTGAAGCCGAGTGTGATAATAGGACCATATGAGTTTTTAATACCTAATTATCAACAGTTGCATACAAGACTTTATCTATACCCATAATATGAATCCTCTATAAAAGATTCTGAAACAGTTGGCTTACTGCTAACATCAAAAAAGCCAGTCCTAGTAACCATAATATCATCCAAAGGAGTGTTATTATGAAAACGGATGATAATATAATGTTGTACTGAATTTCATTACAACTCTCGTTTGGATGATGTAATTAATACTTATTAGGACATTGCATGTTTTAATGTTGGCAATAAACTAACTGTTTTAGAATCTTTAAAAGAGGATATAAAGCATTAGTGTAGATAAGATATAAAAATTACTGGGGTGATCAATATTGCTCTAAGTATATTGTCAAAGATTTTCTTAAAAGAAATTTTCGCAGCTGTTTTATAAAAGGAGGCCGTGATTTCAGGTAAAATACGATAAAAGTGTATCTTTGTTCCGCCTGAGTTATTTTCGGCTTCAGTGTTAGAACTTCGGGATTTGCTTTTAGATAAATTAATAAGAGATTCTACACATGACTTTTTTACGACTTCATTTCAAAAATAGCTCAACAATTAATAACATAGTATTATTGTTTATTAGACATATCCAAACAAGCACATGAATAAGACGGAAAATCAAACTCAAATTTTGACGTGTTGCACAAAATTTCAGTACAAAATGTACTTGTGATTGTAAGTATTTCTTAACTTCGTCTACTTTGAAATAAAACAAAGTTGTTATCGTAATATTGTGTCAATTATTATTATTATTGTGTTTCGGTCTGAAGGGCGCCGTAGCTAGTGAAATTACTGGGCAAATGAGACTTAACATCTTATGTCCCAAGGTGACGAGCGCAATTGTAGTACCACTCAGAATGTTTAGGGTTTTCAAGAATCCTGAGCGGCACTGCATTGTAATGGGTAGGGTGTATCTGTTACCATCAGCTGAACGTCCTGCTCGTCTCTTATTTTCATTAAAAAAAATTATGATTTTAAACGAAAAGAAGAAAGTATAATAGTTCTGTATATACTGACCAAAGTTCGTTGTAGGTTACACCATTCACTGCAAGAATGATAGAAACTAAGAAATAAATAACGGAGAACCTCTATAAGAAAACATTACAGTGTAAAATTGCTTATAATAATGATGAATTATGTAACTCGCCTTCCCCTTAAGGGAAAAGGGGTTAAAATAATATATATATATTTTTTTTTTTTGATTTTATAATTTTATATATATATTAAACAATGTAATATCGAATAATAAAAAGTTATAATTAAAGAGCCTGAGGGTGTTCGCTCCATTACCAGTCTGTGGTATCATTAAGAAAATTAGTTATGTTAGGTATACCTAATATACTATACTAATATGTGTTTGTATCGTTAAAAATGTTTTCGATATAACTTCAGTAACATCGGTGCACAAATCTCCAGTTATCATAAATTTTATAGATAAGATAAGATAATAAGATGTAAATGAAATTGTTTAATATAATTGCGTATTTTTATACAATATAATTAATTAATCTAATTCTAGTTACGATTATTGTTATTTTTGGAATCGGTGTCCTGCCTTCGCGACCCGTTCTTGCCTCTCGCCTCCTCACGACTCAAGCACATCTCATCTTTAACTATGTATGTAGTATCTTGGATAGACAGACTCCCAAAATTACAATATAACTAGAATTAGATAAAAATCATTATATTGTATAAAAATACGCAATTATTTTTATACTTTTTAGTGCGTATTATATCTATTGTTCTGGAATAGTGTTTTTGAAGTCGGTTGCTTTTTTTGTTATTTTTTGATTTTTAGTGAATTTGAAGTACACTTACTAGCAATTTGTCTAAATATATGTAGGCATACAAACTTTTAAAATGCAGCAATGAACGTAAGCGCTTTGCAATTTGATTACAGACAGTTAGAAATTCTGCCACAGAATGCCACTTACTAAAAGTCGTTAAGGAGTTCCATTGATCATCATATTCGACTACGATAATTAAATTACCATATCTATGTTATGGTAGATGACTTAAATATCCAAATAGCATAAAAAAAAATCGGCCGAGTATTGTTATTTTGCTCCTAAGAATTTAATAGTTCCGTTACTTTGTCATGGATTCCGTAATCAGAACTTAACCAAACTAAATGAAAAAAGAATCATCGAAATCGGATGGCGCGATATTGTTATTCGTAAATTTATCATTCGCATATGTATAGCAAATTTAAGACTTTTATGGTTTTCTCATGGATGCCATTATCAGATATGGACCAAATTACAATAGGACCACATGGGAAGCACCAGCTTTCAAATAAAAGGATCATCAAAATCGGTTCACCCAGTTGAAAGTTTTGAGGTAACAAACATAAAAAAAATATACCGACGAATTGAGATCCTCCTCCTTTTTTGAAGTCGGTTAAAAAGGTTTACAATCTACAGTATAACTGAGTATTCTCGTGAGCTAACAAACACAAAAACAATATTTTCTAAATTAATACATCTACCTTTTTATAATTAACTAGGCAAGTAATTATACAAATTATTTAAGTTTTCTTGCCAGTCTCGTGCCAGATTTTGGCGAGACAACACGTCCTGAGGATGCCTCGTGTAGAGGCGAAACACGTGTCGAATTGTTTTAAAGACAAATATTGGCGGAATTAACACTAAAGAAAACTTAAATAATTTGTATAATTATGGATTTCCGCAAAGTAACGCCTAATTCAATAAATTTTCTAGGCAAGTAATATAAATTTAAAGAACACTCCAAAATTGAGGCTTAAAAAATAAAATATTTAATACTTAATACTTATATTGATTGAGCTAAAATATTAAATACTTATTCTAAATGGAAATTGAAAATCTTCATAAGATACAATCCTAACAAGAACACATATACATAAAACACACTCTCACATATACACAATTATTACTTACTTGTTCAATTACAATATTTACTTAATCTATTTGTTTAGTTAAGTAAAATTTGTTTAGAACTCAGCTTGTTGTCACTAGCCGCTTGTGTATTTGTAGTTAGTATAAAATGTTATTGTGTATAATATTTGCAAGTAGATTTAACCCATTCTTACATCATATATATACAAAAAACATAAATGTTTTATTAAAAATTCATTCATCAGGTCAAATTAAATAGAGACATGGTTACACACTCACTTATGTAGACATGGAAGCTATTCTTAAAGTGATAGGTTAGCATTCTTTTACCAGTGGGAGGCTCCTTTGCACTGGATGCCGGATAGGTTATGGGTACCACAATGGCGCCTTTCTCTGCCGTGAAGCAGTAATGTGTAAGCATTACAGTGTTTCGGTCTGAAGGGCGCCGTAGCTAGTGAAATTACTGGGCAAATGAGACTTGACAACTAATGTTTCAAAATGAGCGCAGAATTTTTGGGTTTTTCAATAATCCTGAGCGGCAGTGCATTGTAATGAGCAGGGCGTATCAATTACCGACAGATGAACGTCCTGCTCGTCTTTCTCATTCATCTCTTTTTATATAAAAAAAAATCTCATAATGTTACTACTTGTAACTTGATAAATCAGATACTCACTCACACACACATATACAGACACAGACACAAATACACACACACACACACACACACACACACACAAACACATACATAATGCACTTTTTGGTCTTTCCCTTCTTACTGGTAACCATAGAATGTAAATTGGTTGCCTACAGGACAGGCTATGACTATTGTAGGGACCAAATACTATGTGATACTTATGAGATAGTGTCCTTAAATAGTACATAAATAAATTATAATATAATCTCCGAAATGTATGATTTGTCAATGACAACTGCTTTTAAGCAAACAGGTCACAGATTAGATTAGATTAAAACTGTAAAAACGAACTATGCTTCAAATAATTTCGTATCTCGTGCATGCGTAACAAATTTAATTTGAAATATTGTGAATTAGGTATCTTTCACCTTAAATATAATAGTTTTAAAAAATATTGCTATGGGTTGAATGTATATTATTTACTACTTTAGCTGCTTGTGTACTAACTCTGTTATTACAAAAAAGATAAAAATATTTTGAACACTTGTTTTAAAAAAGTTCTATTACAAATTTATGTCTTTCTGTTCTTTAGCGTTCAACATTCTTTAGACATTCCTTACTTTTAAACACGATTCGAAGATTATCTAAGTTATGTCTAACGGATATATCAAATTCTTTAGAAGATTTAGATTATGTGATTATAGATAAATGACAGCTGTCAAAAATTGCGTTCCGTTCCTTTGATTGTTCCTGGACACTTCAGTTTATGTTATTATTAATGACGTTTTAGTTAAACACAAGCTAAACACTGTTTTGTAATAGAAAAATATAAACTCCATTTTAGTCGTCGTTATTGTTAGTTCACTGACGTTGTTATAGTTAGGTCACTGTCTAACAAAACACGTGTCTAAGGCATGTTTAAATTATTTTTTTATAATATGACCGTTTATGTTTTATGATGTTGTTAAGTATCATTCAGTTATTTTTATATACAAAATTTTATAAAATACTAGTAGACCCGGCAGACGTTGTCCTGAACACACGTCTTCTTCTTCTTCGTCGTTACACTCTTGATTCCACTTCTGAAGTGGAATCTGTTGGGGCAGATGTAATGCGCCCCACGAACTTCGCCACTTTTCCCTGCTGGCCGACAGTCTTGTGCACTCGTTCAATGGACCGCCCACAGCGGACTTAATTTGGTCGGTCCAACGCATGGGTGACCGTCTCCGCCCTATGGTACCCTCCACTTTGCCCTGAACGACAAGGCCCTCAATGCATTCACTCTCACGCCGGGAGACGTGTCCGAATAACTTAAGAATGCGACTCTGTACTAACACCGAAGGGCGTTGTTTTATGCCATGTTCTTGGAGAATGGAGGCGTTGGTGCGAAATTCGGTCCATGAAACCACATCTCCAGAGTTCAATCAATTTTATTTTTCTTGGCTTTTCGCTACGTCCACGTTGTTTGTAGTTTAGGCCATTTTATAGAGTGAAAGTCAACGAAGCATATGTAAGTTGTTGAACTCTCGTGCCTTCTCAATAATCTGGCGAACAATTAGGATCTGCTCACGTGTACCCTTCCCTTTAACAAATCCGGCCTGTTCTTGTGCTATCTCCTTGGACAAGTAGATCTTCAGTCGTTCATTCAGAATGTGTAACATTATTTTGCTTGCGTGAGATATTAGTGCAATAAGGTGGTAGTTGCTACACTTCTTAGTAGCACCCATTCTATGTAGTGGAATGAAAACTCTATGAGTCCATTCTGTTGGCCATATTCCCGACTGCCATATCTTGTTGCAGATGATGTGAAATATATTAACACCGACATCGTCTAGAGCCTTGATTGTCTCGATTGGGATAGCATCTCTTCCGGTAGCCTTCCCATTTTTGAGATGCTTTATGGCGGCGCTTACTTCAGATTTAAGTATGTCCGGCTCAAGGTTCTCAGTTCCGGGCTCAGTATTGGGAAATTTTGCCTTCCCCGGAAGCACTGCGGCGCCGGTTGCTAGGCGGATTGCATGGCTTTCGTGATCTCTCTGATTGTACTTTCATGATGACTCTTTTGGGAAAGTTAGTTGCAGTGGTTTGCCGTTGCCTTTTGCACCAGTCTTTTAAGGATTATTTGGATCCCAAGGCTGCAGAAGCCTCTTCTGTTAGGTTGCCCCGCCAGTTGTGAGTACTTATCCCACCACAGGTCGGTCACCAGAGCCTCGTCCGTTGTCTAGCAGGAGGTACCGCGTGCAGGTGAGGTTGACATTTGGGGCCGACTAGATGTTGTTGTCGTTCTATCCCTTCCCACACACGTCTACAATTTCAAAAATCGCTCCAGCTGTTAGGAGGAGTTCACTAACATACACATGAGCAGGAGAATTATATTATATGGACGGAATTGAGAATCTAAACCAATCTCAAATTCACTGGAACACACAAAAAAATCATCAAAATCGGTCCAGCCGTTTAGGAGGTAGTTCAATTGTGAATCTAAACCATTCTCGAATCCACCTGAAAACACACATAAAGTTTAATTAAAATCTGTCCAGCCGTTTAGGAGGAGTTCGGTTACAACAGACGCACAAGAGAAATATAAATATTAAGATTATCATATCGTGGTGGAAACTAGAACTATTAGTTTGTTTCCTTTAAAAAGCAAATAAATAAATAAAAAAAACATCAGTTGTATGTATACGCTGAAGTGTAAGGTTCAATAAATTGCTTTTATATCAAATCTCAAAACGACACAAGTCCACGCTAAATTTACCAATGAGATAGCGTATTAAATTCATGGATTGTATAACTTTATGAAAAGAATGAAACGAACTCTGAAGCAATATTGAAAATTCATTTCTCCATTATTGAATTTATTTTGCGGTTTCTCTTTAAAATAAAGCATTTATTATGTTAATTTATTGAAGTAGGCGTTACTTTGCGGAAATCCATAATTATACAAATGATTTGAGTTTTCATTAGTGTTATTTCCGCCAAAATTTGTCCCCAATCAATTCGACACGTGTTTCGCCTCTACACGAGGCATCCTCAGGACTTGTTGTCTCGCCAAAATCTGGCACGAGACTCCAGAATTAACACTAAAGAAAACTCAAATCATTTGTATATTTATTATGTTTAATATTGTGTTTTGCATATCCTGTGTTTATCCACCTTCAGTTTTATGTATCAATACTATTTTTACCAACAATATTATATTTTTTTTGTGATTATTTTTACTACATTATCTCTTAGTTTACTAATTACATTTATTATTGTAATGGTGTATTGAAGGGTCATTTAAGTATGGCTTTACGTTAGTCAAATTAAATGTAGCCAGAATTATTGATTGCTAGGTTTATAATATTGTGAAGCGAAACCACAAAAATATTTGCACGTCTGTCAAGACGAAACATGTGCCTGCTCTTGAATTTGTAACAACTTTACTTGTGAATGTTTCTGGCAAATAAAGCACTTTGACTTTGATGGCTTGAAATGATTTTTGTTCGAAATTTCAAGTTGATTTTGGTACAAATTTATGGTATTTGTTATGTAAGAGATTAAACTTCTTATCAGTGAGTGTCTCCTTTTTACAGAATGTCAGCTAGATTATTGCCTTCGATAATTTATACGTTTCAATTGAGTCCCTTGCTACTAGAGAAACGATGAAAACAGGCCAGGTTTATTACTTTAGTGTGCGTGATAAGCTACGTCTTACACTCGCGAATCGTATGTCACTTTGTGTATGTGCGTTGCTCAATTTTTTTTTTGACCTGAGTAGTTATGTCTCATTTGCCCAGTATTTTCACTAGCTACAGCGCCCTTCAGACCGAAACACAGTATTGTATACATATTATTGCTTCACGGCAGCAATAGGCGCCGTTGTGGTACCCATAATCTAGCCGGCATCCTGTGCAAAGGAGCCTCGCACTGGTAAACTCAACTCTGCTCAAAATAGAGGTTAACTGTCAACCTCAAGTTTTTTCGACGTTTCCACAGCTGCCACAGTCTATCTAGACGTATAAATGATATGATTACTGTCTAGTCTTATGTAACACATCAGAAGTCCATTTTCTGTGTTTTGTTTTCAAGGTAGCTGACTCGGCTAGTAAAACTTAACATTTCATTTAAAATTTCATTTTAACTTTGGTGGATACAGTTACTAATTGTGACAGTAATCACGACCATCATTCACAAAGCATCCTTACACAAACAATGAATACAAGATCTAAAGGTTGATGCATCCAATATACGATAATTTATATTTATACATTTAATTCTTTAAGACTTTTCATGAAATCCTACTAATATTATAAATGTGAAAGTTTGTATGTCTGGATGTATGTTTGAACTTCTTTAACGCAAAATCTACTGAATAGATTTTGATGAAACTTTACAATAATATAGCTTACACACCAGAATAACAAATAGGCTATAATTTATAAAACTATAGTGTGAATTATACAAAATATAAAAGAAGTGTGACTTTTACTAATGAATACAACTAGCGCCATCTAGTATCAACTAGCAAGGAAAAGACTACAATGTATATGGCTAAGCAACGTTTGCCGGGTCAGCTAGTAATTTATATTATTTCATCTCGATTCATATATTGGATGCAACACCTTACAAACTTATTTGATTTGTATATTACAGTCATTGTAAAATACTCTATTTGATTGAGAAGAGTGCCCTTTGAGTTTCTTATAATAATATGTTCTTCTTTCGAGCTCAACTTTTTACAAATAAATGGTAAATTCAGTAATAATTTAAAACAAACATTTACTGTGAAGATTCAGAATCACTAAGTTTAAGCCTTTAATAAAGTTTATTTGACTTGACTTGAATAATAAAAAATAAACTTAATTTTGTAAGTTATGGAATTATCGACTTAAACCAATAATTATTTAATAAATGCCTAGGCATTAATGCTCGTTGAAAAACCTTGGGTAGATACCCAAATTATATAGATAGTGAAATTACTGGGCAAATGAGTCTTAACATCTCTCATGTCTCAAGGTGACGAGCGCAATTATAATTGCCGGTCAGAATTTTTGGATTTTTCAGGAATCCTGAGAGGCACTTAATTATAATGGGCAGAGCGTATCAATTACCATCAACTGAACGTCCAGCTCGTCTTGTCCCTTATTTTCATTAAAAAAAATCTCTCATCAATTCACACTCATTATATTTATAATCAGAAATTTTAAGGTTTTCCCTATCACATGCTACTTATTCAATTAAATTAAATAAAATAATTTATATGTAAGTACTGAAAACAATAAATGAATGTCATTAATTATCTGTGGTTTCGTAATAAGCAGCTCAATATAACAATATATTCAGTA
>CATIXQ010000005.1:13231347-13253245 GCA_949711755.1 Leptidea juvernica | reverse complement strand
ATCTGTGGTTTCGTAATAAGCAGCTCAATATAACAATATATTCAGTACACATGTGATAAAAGTTCAACACGTTACTGATCCAACTTAATTTGTTTACAGAAAATATTTATGAAAATTTCAATAAATTGTTACATTTATGCTGAAATATTTTGATTTCCGTACTTATATTAATACTAACTGTGAAAACAATTTTGTATAATAAAGTACCTATTGAGGCTTGAAGATGTATTTTATTGAAGATGTTCTTAGGGTCAAAATTTTTATAAAACGTTACCAATTTTTTTATGTAAAAGGAGGACAAACGAGCGTACGGGTCCTACTGGTGTTAAGTGATCACCGCCGCCTACATTCTCTTGCAACACCAGAGGAATCACATGAGCGTTGCCACTTTGTAAGCCAAAAACACTTGTCTCCATAAACATATTCGTATACAGTAAAACAAAAAAATATTAATCACGAACATCCATTGAAATTTAGGAACGGATAAACGACTAACATAATGAATAATACAGTTTTAGTCATTTATAAAAGTAGTAATTGAGTTTAATTTAATCACAAATTTAACTAACTTTATGTAGTGCAGGGTGGCGTAGGGAGTTGGGACGCATAGCGTAGATAGGGAAGCATTGCGTAGCGTAGTGTAGGGTAGAGTCGGGAGGTGTCGTGTAAGTTATATTTTGAGGAGGAACGAACGATCAAATTTTTTTCATGGAAGATTAGGACAAATGAGCGTACGGGTCACCTGATGTTAACAGATTACCACCGCCCACATTTTGCAACACCAGAGGTTTCACAGGAGCGTTGATGGCCGCGCTTTTTTTTAATATACCCATATAGTATCTTCCCGGAAACACCACACAAGGAAGCTCATTTTATAGCTTTGTGGTACCTGGACGACAGCTCCTTGAAAACCGTACTGTGGAGGCCACACATCCAGATGGTGGGGATGATATCCTATTTCATGGCGTGTTAATCGAAGGTGGAATACGGCAGGAATCGGGTGAAATAGCTCTTCGGAACACTCCCTGTAATAAATGCGCTAGAAGAAGGTATATAAAAATTTAATTTGTACCAAAACTTATGGATGATGCGGGACTTAAATTTGTATATTTATTTCCATTCCAATCACTTATAAATTACAAACGGCTTATAAATTTAGATAGTCTTGTTATTCCTTACGTAAGATCAGATATCTTGACTTAGAAACACATCGTATTTAAAAAACCTTGCGTACAAAATTGATTTACCTTGGATTCATAAAAGAAACGCACAAGTTCATAGGCCATATCTTGACCACAATCTGTCATGGAGATCACTAACGGCCGTTCCCAATATTCAGTCTATCTACGGTTGCGGCCTACTTGAGATAAAAATCGCAACTATCGTTGAGTTTTCTGTCCCAATAAACTTATCGACGGTAACCCACCTTATCCGTTCACGCTGTCTGTCAATGGGACAACGTATAGCTTACAAGCTATAGAAGTTTGTATGGAAATTGCAATTCACGCGTCCCAATTTGAGGCGATGAGCCTGACTTATCGGGTATATTGGGACAGCTTCAGATTATTGAAAGCTAATTACTGACAGTCGAAGGTGTAAATTATCTCTATACGTAGATAGTATATTGGGAACGGCCATTATAGATCATGTTTTTTAAAAACTTAATTGATTCTCACTGGCTCTATATATTAAAGAAAGTAGTTGATATGAATGTGACTGTGTGACGCATATGTGGACCCTGAGGTATAGGATGCTATCCCAGGGTACCGATCCATGGATTTACCAAGTATTCAAAATGTGTCAGATCTTTCGGCTGACTACAGCAACCAAATCCATCACATTATTAAATTAAATACTTTTACCATGCCATCAATATATACTTATGAAGTAGCGGTTACGACAGTAATGGTAAAGAGCAATATTAATAAATATGAAATCCGAACATCGAAACGAATGACAGCAGATTATGAATTTTTATATGCAGGACAGAGTTCTATTAATACAGGGTCTTTTGCGTGGGACCAACAACAACAAAACGTGAAAATGACAGTAAGTGAGCTTTATTACTTTAGCGGGCGCAACAAGCTACGTCATACACTCGCGATATGTCTTTTATTTGTTTTTTGTGTGCGTGAGTTGGTGAAAATAGAGATAAACAGTTTGTCGCTATTTTTTCGGCGTGTTCGAAGCTGTCACAGTACGCCGTCTAGATAGAGACGTATAAATTATTTAAGAAAAAACATACTGCTTGATTTTTGAAGATTGGACCGAAGACGCAGTGTTCTGTGACTTCCGTTTTACTCATATGGGATTTTTTTTAATTAAATTAGATTATATTTGTATTCCAGTTTCACAAGTTAGCCTTAACACACCTTAGGAAGAGCACCTAATTATTATAACCTGACAGCACCATGTTAGTTTCTTCAGCAGATAAAGATTTGATTTGATTTTTTTTCATTTGATTATAAGATTTTGCCTAATATCAGGGTATCTATATACCTCATAATATGTGTACCAACCTATGTATGGGTAAATATAAATAGATCTTTCATAGTAAATAATGCAAAAATTTCTAAGATGGTTATAATTACTGCCTGAGACCAATACATTTATAACTAGCTGACCGGGCAAATATTTTATTGCTTTATAAATTAGTAAAAAAATTGTTTTTTTTTGGGGAATAGAAAATAGATTCTTTTTTATTAAAATAAGGGACGAGACGAGCAGGACGTTCAGCTGATGGTAATGGTATTTTTGTAAAATTTAAATAATACGCCCTACCCATTACAATGCAGTGCCGATCAGGATTCTTGAAAAACCCAAAAATTACGACTGATTCTCAGACTCAATTTCATAGAAATCGATCAAGCCTTTTCGGAGGAGAATGGCAACTAACCTTGTAACACGAGAATATTATTTTATAATAAATGTAGAAATATATATATTATTGTTATAACATAATTATTATTTATGTAATTTAAACAAAAAAAAGTCGCCGCCAATTTCACAATAATCTAGAGAAGGTAATATTTTACTTTTAGATACCTCGTTTTAAATAAATTATGTATTTTTGAAGTTAGTTTGTATTGAATAAATATTTTATATGACTTACTCAAAGTCAAAGTCAAATAAACTTTGTTTGATTAGGCTTAAATTAAGAGCTTTTCAATCTTCGCCAAAAAAATTTCCTTTAAATTCCTGAACCTGCTATATTATGTTCGGTATAAGTAGAGCTCGTGAGAAGAACATACAAGAAACTCAACGGACACTCATTTATTAAATTAATAATAATACTTAATCTTGATAAAATAATCATAAATTATTTCTCCACAAGTGCTTTTGAGTTCGGTACTTAATACCAATCTACCAAAACAATGATATAGAATTTCATTCGCAGAAATTTTATTACGAGTCGTTTCTTTAATATTTTCCAATGAAAAGCAATTTTCTTGAAGCTTTGAAATATCCGGCTTACAGTAAATTTAATTACTGACTATTTTATTGTTCATAAAATATTGTTGCACATAAAGTTGACTTACCTTAATGGATTTCAGTTTCTTCGACGGTAAACTAACAATTATTCACAATTTTGACAATACAAAACATGTTTCAAATCTGTTATTTTTTTAAAGTTACACACAAATTAAATTTGTAAACAAAATTTATGAACGATGCGGGACTCGAACCCGAACTTCTCGCGGTCCGGGTGAGCACTCTTCCATTGAGCCAATCATTCGAGTGACGTATCGTTCATATTTTATCTTGATATGTCATGTTCAACTCTCAGGTTGTGACTTACATACAGGATCTGCTTTACAGTTGATAACCTGCTTAACCCCAATAATTGCATATTAAGAATGAATTCTTTCGAATCCTAAATAAATTTTATGTATATATTTGATAGATATTAAGTTCACGGTAGGCTTGTATCAAAATAATTTGAAAAAGTTGGAATTTCTAGTGATTTATCACGATATAGAGGATATATATATTTCAAATATTCAACAATCACGTGAAAATAACCACTATGGACATACAATATACTAATGTATAGACAAAACTATGTGTGCGAAAAAGAAAAACACCTCTAATGGAAACACAGCAAGATAGAAAAGGTAAATAGATTAACAAGTCATAAACAGTCAGCCATGCATGGAATTAGCTACTCGGTATTTTGTATATTTAACTGTTATTTCATTATTTTAAAAAATTACTGATCTGTGATCACATAACGCATACTCTTTTGAAGTAATAAGGGATAAATAAACGTGCATAATCATCAATTCAGCGGAAAGACATCCATTTCTGGACAAAGCCGTCCCCCCAAGTTCGCCATGACGATTGGTCCTTCGCTGCCCTCATCCAACCTACTCCGGTGATCTTGACCAGATCGTTGGTCCATCTTGTGGGGTGCCTACCAGCACTACGTGTTCCGGTTCATGGTCACCATTCGAGGACCTTACTGCCCCAACGGCCATCTATCCGTCGAACTATGTGCCCTGCCCGCTGCCACTTCAGTTTCTCAATCATTTGGGCTATGTTGTTGACTTTGGTTCTCTTACGGATCTCCACATTTCTGATTCGATCTCGCAGGGAAACTCCGGGCATAACCCTCTCCATCGCCCGCTGAGCAACAATGAGCTTCCTCATACGGCCCATAGTTAGTGACCACGTCTGCGTTCCATATGTGAATGACTGGCAACACGCATTGGTTAAAAACCTTCGTCTTCAGAACGTGAATATAAATTCGGATTCGATAAATTCGTGGCGGACGAGGATGAAACAGGGGCACCATGCTGAGGTACTTCTACCTATTGCTCCACCGAAACTTATAAATTTTGCTATCTTGTCAGAGGGCAACTGATGAGCTTGCTACAAGGAAAGGATGCGTTGATACATAACACATCCAGTCGCAGCAAAAGTAAACAGCCTAGCGAAACTCTCTAAGAAAAAGGCGATTCATTCGATGTATGAAACGTGCAGTCATTGATAGATTGACAGATGACGGCTTTAATCTTGTAAAAAAAGGAGATAAGTAGCTGAAATCCACTACGTCTTAAGCAACTGTTCGCTTTCAAACTTAGCCGGACTTCACGCCATATTATTGTAATGACTATTTCAAACTTAATATGTCAAATGACTCCATGTTTCATACTAAACTAAATTTCAATTTTTACTGAGGCAGTTCCGCCTCTTATTGCGTAGTATTTACATCCTCTTTGAAACTAAATTCTAAGTGGTTATCGTTTAACAACATAGAGAACATAATTACTCCGTTTGTTTTCACATTAAAATAAATTTTACGGTTTCTGGTTACTTAAAACAGTGGGAATCCAGTACCCCGTGAGAAAATACTTTTAAATGAAGACTTTTTGGTAACGGTAGCAGTGTCACAAGTTCAATGGATTTTTATCCCATTTTCATCTCATAAAATGCACAACGGACCTAAAATATCTTCACTTATGAAAGAGACAAAACACAAAAAAGTCCTATATATAGCTTTTGGGTTTAGATGTTTGAATATTATTTGAACACTTTTTGAAGTTATTAAAAGTTATTAGAACTTCCGTTTTAATACTTACAATCATAATTTTCACTCCTATTATGAGATCAGTTCTTGGCAGGAAATATTAATATCGTTCATGTTTTCCAGGAATTTAACTGACTAACTAACTAACATTCTTGACTTGTTATATCTTATATATAAAATTCCCGTGTCCCGGTGTTTGTTACCAAAATCCTCCGAAACGGCTAATCTGATTTGTTTGAAAATTTGTGTGTATATCGGGTAGGTCTGAGAATCGGCCAACATCTATTTTTCATACTCCTAAATAATATTGTAGTATTTTTTTTTATTTAATAATGATTGATTGATTGATCTACAACATAAAATTCTGACCCGTTCACGAACAGGAGGAGATAGAGGGCGCTAAGCGAGTTTAACATTGACGTAGTGTTAAAAATTGAAAAAAAAAAAGAAAAAGTGCATATAAATGAGTAAATTAAGTTTAAAAGTATAGTTTCCACCCCAATAAAATATATATATTGTCAGAAAAACTTGATAATTGGTAAATAAAGTAAAAAGTGAAATTAAAGTTTAGTGTTGTTGTGCTCGGAGCTGTGCGTCATCCTTCAAGTGCTGCACTTGTTGTAATAAATTACCTAAAGTTACATTGCCGACAGCTGATTGAAGGAGATTATAAGGGAAGTATTTTTTTTACAACAAATAAATGATCTTATCTTATCTTCCCAACACCTATTTTTGTATCGCGGTTTTAATATTATTCTATCTATCCATAGATACGCAATAGATGCAAGTTGCAAGATGGCAATAAATTTTATCTACGATATATTTGGTAGGTCTGAGAATCGGTTGTCATCTATTTTTTATTCCCCAAAAGTTTTAATTATTGATTTTTTTTCTATGACAATTTAACGTTTGCTGGGTCAGCTAGTAATATATAATTATTATTCACTTTGGAACTGTTGCTACGACTTTGTTGGTTATTTATTTATTTCTTCTTTAAACAAAAAATAAACTAAAAGAACTAACGAGGCTCTGTTAATTACATACCATCAGGTGACCCTTTTGTATAATCGTTTGTCCTCTTCTTCCACAATAAAGCTGAGGTTGAAAAAAAGTAAATAGTAATAATTTTGGATATAATTTATGGATACTTTCTAATATATGATTTTAATTAAAACTAAAGAATTTTAATAATAATTTCTTATGAAAATATTTAACGAATTGAATTACTTTCCATCAAATTAATTCTAGTTTAATTTGAACTCCGCTGGTTACATACATTTATTTTTCCTTAAAAAGTGCGGTCGCAGACCAGTTACTCTAATTGAAGATATAAATATAAATTAAACATATATGCTACATAATACTCGTAAAATACTCAACCTTTCTTTGCACAAACAAAAGTATCAAAGAGCGTTAGATACATAAAAGACGCTAGGTGAGTAGATGAAGCAAGATTTTTCTGGAATTTAAACGCATCGTTAATGCTTCGGTTAGTAACGATCGTAAAGGTATTAACGGTTTTGCTCTCGGGATTCGATTTCAGTTGAGCTGAATCGTTTGCTTTCAGGATTATAGCGATTATAAAATGCGAAAAGAATTTTAATATGAAGTTATGTTTAAAATCAGAATACTTACACGCAATTTAATCATTTCAAAAAGAAGAAAAGAAAAACTAGTCAGGAGCGGATTTGAGTTCGTAAAGTTTGTAATTTTTGCTCTCATTGCATCGTGATAGTCCCTTTCTTTCTCTCTTTATACCTCTCTTTTTTTTCTTTTCTGTACCTGCTATTCAGCCAAGGTGATTTCACTCCAAGGGATTTCCAGATTAGATCTCTGGATTATAATGGATTTTTGAAAATAATTATGAAATGGTGGAAAATGTAAAATTGTCAAATTTATTTGAGCCACTAGAACATCCGCATAATATATTATAATATACACGCATAATACATATTACATAGTTTAGGAAGGATTTGTCAATTTCACCGTATTATTAGTGTCATCGCTTTCTCTAGTGGTAGAAGGTGCCAATTTGATACAATTTATACCGATCTCAGTAACGCCTTTGATGATAATGACATGTAGCATTACTAACGTAAGTTTTGGAATATCTGGTTCACTACTAGAATGGTTTAATTCATACCTGTCAAAGGACTTTAAGCGGTAGTAATTTCAGGCAATCAATGACGCACATATTGGCTCAGTTTGGAGTTCCGCAAGGCTCTCATTTAGGTCCCAAATTTTTAATTTTTTCTTATAATTTATGATATTACTTCTGTTATACAAAATAGTAATGCTTTTCTATTTACTGATGACTTGAAGATATATATAAAATCATAAAGAGCCCTCTAGGTGCACGACTAATTGAGACAGACTTTAAAAGTGTAAAAATATGGTGTGTCGTTATAGATATTTGTATATCCCTAAATGCAAATAAATGTTTTAATATTAGTATTACAAAAAAAGATATTACCGTTCAAACTAGTTATCATCTAAGTGACATAAAACTAAGTGAGATAATGAAGTAAGTAAAATGTTATTTGTCTTTATTTGAGAATGCTATGTATACTTGTTATTGTAAAAATGTAAACTTTAAAAATTGCAAAGCTAAAATATTATCTTGTTAATGTTCTGATGTGAATTGCTGTAAGTGTATCCAAATGAATGAATAAATGTATAAACTTTTAATTTAGACAGATAATCGCATAAAAGAGGTGATTGCGAAAAAGTTCAATAGTGACTATAACTATTGAACTATTTCACGATCATCTCCACCAATTCTCAATAAAATTTAAATACAATATGACGTATCTTTCCTTCCCGTTTCGAATTTCGTTAGGAAAACCTTATTTTCTAAATTTTTACTCACGTTTTGTAGTCGGAGTTGCAGTTGTCCTTATCACAACGATGCAATCATAAACCAATCAACGAGACAATTCTCGTCTATGTTAGAGACGTATATCGTCTCGAGACGATATATTGTCGGATTCTTAAATCCATAAAGGCATCACATTACGCATATAATATATATATATATATATGTATAACGTTTCCTCTTAAAGTCTGGCTGATACGAGAACTTTACATATTTGACTTTTTTTATGAAAATAAGGGACGAGCAGGTCGTTCAGATGATGGTAATTGTAACGTCCTGCCGATTACAATGCAGTGCCGCTTAAGATTATTGAAAAACCCAAAAATTCTGAGTGGCACTACAACTGCGCTCGTCACCTTGAGACATAAGATGTTAAGTCTCGTTTGCCCAGTAATTTTACTAGCTACGGCGCCCTGCAGACCGAAACACAATAATGCACACATCACTACTTCAAGGCAAAAATAGGCGCCGTTTTGGTACCCATAACCTATCCGGCGTCCGATACAAAGGAGCCCCTCACTGGTATACACATATTTGACTATTTTATTTTAATAATTTATTTATTTTATCATTGATATTAATAAATATATAGCTCTTATTATTATTACTTAGCTACACGAGTTTTTTTAATGAAATATTGGCCTTTATCGTTTTTGGCGTTTCTATTATTTTTGAAATTTGTTTGAGGAGATGCTACGTAAAAAATTTCGTTTCTAAGTTAGCTGTAAAAGAATTTCCGTGGGAGTCTGCGTATAAACACCACAGTAAGTTCCAAATAGCTTGCCTTTTCAAGAACTTCACAATTATAGTCATATCGAAATCGCAATCTACGTTATTAAATATACCAATGAGATTATTTATAGATTTCCTGGCTTGTATGACTCAATGATAAGAATGAATCTCTGCAAATGTATTGAAAATTATATTTTCCATTACCTACTGAAATTTACGTTATGGCTTCTCTTTAAAGGAAACATTTATTATGATTAATAATGTACAACGATTGTTTTTAATCACGTTAAAATATTGTTTTTTGTTTCAAACTGGTTTTATACCGAAATCTTATTTGTCAGAAAAAATATTTATGTTGCTCTTAATGTATACTATTAATTAATGGAGAACCGTTATACTTCGAAAACTACTGAACCTATCGGAATAATACTTATACCATAAGATGCAGCGTGTTTCGAAATTGTTTTAGTATATAATCTATGGTGATTACTTATTTTTAACTTCATCATGTGATTAAATAAATTTAACTTTATTTAATGATGCAATAAATTTTGTTTTGTAATCATTATTATTGATTAATATTTCTTTACGTGAAATATTTGTATGCTTAATAACGGGCACGACTTGGAGAGCTAAAATGTATTTAAATCATCTATAATTTATAACCCTTGTCAACAAATAAAGATCTTTCTTACTTACTTACTTACTTAGCTGAAACCTACAGTTTTTTGACTTAGAAATACCTGTATAATAGCAATACAAATAATTCAGTTAATGACATTTGATTTCATATAACAATTCATACAATGAGCGGGCGCGGGGTGCTTTTATATGGCAAAACAACGTTTGTCAAGTATGCACTTATAGATAATATCAAAGCTTTTGTTGTGTAAACATTAATATTTCAAATCAATATCATTATTTTCTTTCAAGCTCTCGAAAATAAAGGTAATTAATCTATTTTTTCCATTTTTTTAAGAATAATCATTCTGTTCAGCCATGTACTATAATATGCAGATTTTTTTTTAAAGAAATTATGCTCAATTGGCTTTAAAAACCGTAATTAATATTGGTGTAAGCAAAAACATAAAGTGAATTATAGTTATTAAAATTTCAAACATGATGATACCTGCGGGGTACAAGCAGACGGGGTGATTTCGGATATCCGGTTTCACGCTGCTCGACTTACACATAAGTATTCTTTTTCTTTTAAGAGAGCCTCAACATTGCTTTTGGATGGTGCTCCACCAGGTACAGAAGCTGTATCCAAGTGGTTGGATGCAACAACATATTTTCTCAGAATGGACTTTATCGGTTCTGTTTAGCCAAGTAAAGATGAAGCTGTGCTTCTAGTCTTAGATAGCCTCGTTACTTACACTAAGAACTTTGAAGCTATTGAGTTAGGTCGTGCTGATGATGTTATAATGCTGTGCTAGCCACCTCACTGCACGCATCGGTTACAGCCGATGTTGGTTTTATCAGGCCTTTGAGCACGTTTTACAGTGGTGACTCAAATTCAAATAGCAAATTTGTTTGGAACAGCTTATAAACGCGCTGCAACGATGCAAAATGCAGCTTCTGCGTATTCCAAAACCGTACTTTGCCCCACATTCACACACGGATGCAGATTTAGCACAATCACAGTCAACAGAAATACCACTTAGATCAACTACAGATAAAACTACCTCGGATCCATTGCCTCGAGAAAGAACGCCGTCGCCGCCAACAGGAACATCCACAGATGGAAAAACATTTTCACTACTACCACAGGTCTCTTATTTCAGGGATATTATGCCAATTCCTCACATTACAAAAAGCAAAAGGCTTTAGACGCGACGAGGGGAAACCGCTGTTTTGACTGAATCGCATATAAAAATAAATTCATCATCAATTAATAAGATATCAGTTAAAGGTAAAGGTTGCGGTAAGAAATCGGGTGAAGAAAACTGCCAAGAAGATTCTCAGTGTATAGTGTGCGGCGAAAACTACAGTAAAACTAAGTCTAGAGATGAATGGTACCATTGTACAGCGTGTCTTAAATGGGCTCACGAAAGTTGTATTAGTTGTTTTGAGCAGGAACTATTATTTTTTATTTTCAAGGACTGCAAAAAATTTAAATATTTTATATTATTGATGGTATCTGTATTCGCCCCTTTGATATAAACGACCTATCCGGTTTGACCCATAGGTATGGGGTGAAATTGGTTTTTTTTTTATAAATCTGTTGTATTTTCTGTCAATTAAGATTGATCTCAATTTTTTACATATCAAAGTATTGTCAAATATATACTTAAAGACATATGATGTTAAAAAAATCAATAAACAATATAGATACTAATATTTTATGGCGTCTTTTTCTCAACTATCCGGTGTCCCCCCACATTCCTACTCCGGCTTGCGCGAGTCACGCCCCCTTTGGACCTTTAATGAATAAATATTATTTAAACTTATTTAATATGAAAATTAAATATTGAAAAAATTTTACAAAGCCTACGGGACAGATCAATGAATAATAATCCTATAATTTATATATAATATATATACTATAATTTTCAATAAGTTATCCATTAATTTTAACATTTACATTGCAAGTGCGATAATTGTTAAACTATTAATCTAAGAATTTTTTTCCTTTTGTTAAGCTGCTCTTAGAATAGAATCACTTTGGAATTAAAACAAATTAAGTTAATATTTGTTATTATCAAGGTGAAATATTAAAATTATATTTTCAAATTTGAAAAATCTTTATTAGTATATGAGTTATTTGCAAAAAATTTAAACTCCCTATTTTTTTAGTTAATTATTAACATTTTTTGTAATTTTTGCAAGCGGAACTTAATTTTTTTTCGAAAACCATCTTCCGAATCGAATGTCACCTCAATCATAATTATCGGAGACTGCTGATATTTTTTATCAAAAAGGCACTTGTTGGCTAGACTTTAATGTCTATAAAATGTCAGTTAAAATGATATTATTATCCTTGACATCGTACGACTTTACTGAAATTGTACAATAAACAACAGATTTATTTTAATGATTACGTACATACAACGCAATGTTGAAAACATTAAATGAATTCGATGTATTATTTATGCGTGGGCAGCTCGATATAGCAATAAATTCAGGAAAGATAGTTGTGGCGTGGGCTTAATATATAACTGAGCGATTTATGTTAATAACATTAGCAAACTTTGTTCCATTACTGAAAACATTTATAAAAAAAATGTTTCAAACAATAAGCGACTGTATTGCTGAAATATTTTGGTTTATTTGAAATCATTCTTTGTTTGTATTTAAACAAGTTAAGCAAATGTGAAAAATTACATTTATATATATTTTTAAATTTCTCTATACACACAAATATTTTGTTTGTTCAACTGGATTTTTTTTACATAGTTCTCTCACAGTTAAATTATGATTGAATATAGCTTTGTTTATAAGCAGACTTTCAAAAATAAGACATGTTATTATAATTACTGATCACAGGATATGTTTTCAAAACCTAATAATGATAATATCTGGTGAAAGTATAATAGCATTATACTGTGGTACTGGATGAATATGGATGTATGTCACTACATATATTTTACTGCATTTAAGCACTCTTGAAAATAATATAAATATCCTAATCTCAGAAACACCTTCAGCGATTTGGATGTGGCTTACTCATCTATTAGAGTATTCTTGGAGCAACAAGTTCGCTACCAATAATACGATTGGCGGTTCTAGTATCAAAGCATGGGCTCTCCCCATCTTCCATTCTCAGAATCTGACAGAGCAGATACCCTCCTGGATTAAGGTCTCTAGCTAAGTCATAGGATGGCACCACATCAAAAAGGCCATAATTGGTTCTGAGAATACTCATGCTTCAAGCCGGCCCACATTCTAACGCTCTACAAAGTGTAGGCCCGGCCACATATTATGGAGTACTGCCGTCATCTCTTGTCTGGCGCAGCGCAGTATCAGTACCCTATTGTCGGCAACCCAGTGCTCTATAAACGGCTAGATCAATTGGTGTTACGTAGAGACGTCGCTTCATTGTGTGTCTTCTGCACGCATGTCGCATTTATATGTAGTCTTCCGAAAAGATTTTTTACCTGATTCCTGCCGCCGTATTGTACCACGACACGTCACAAATTAGGATATCATCTCAACCAACTGAATCTGTTCCTCGATAGTGCAGTTTTTCATCCGTGGTGTGATGAGCTTCCTTGTGCGGTGTTTCAGGGTCGATACGACATGGGTAAGCAAAGAGTGCATACAGCTTCCTTAAAGGCCGGCAATGCTCCTGTGATTCATATGGTGTTGCAAGAGAATGTAGGCGGCGGTGATCACTTAACATAAAGTATCTCACATTAAGAAAAACTCTGGGCCGCACACGGAATATCACGTAAAAAATACATTTGGTTTTTTCGTTGTAAAAATATTAACGATTATTTTAACAGGTAACAAGACCAACCCCTACAAAGTGATAGAAATGGTTAATTTATAAAACAACTGTTATAAAGTAACATTGTAAACTAAAACATCAAACTTATAAAACAAGTTTATAGAAACAAATTGCATTTACTATAAGCAAGGAATATTGTGGTAACGACAAGTGTACAGTCACAAGTCTGTGCATCAATCATTCAGCGAAAATAAAATGTTAAAACAATAAACCGCTCTTGGATAAACTTTGAAATGTAACAAAGTTTAACCTGTAACATGATATTGCTTTTCCCGTCCCGACTGTTCCTTTTTCATGTAAAATACGCCTTGTTCAACGTTACTTCGAGTGTGGGGCGTACAGTGTACACTGGTATGTATTTATGATAATGAAGCTTTGTTTTACAAAGAACATTGAGGATAGTATTACTTTAAGCTTTATTTATTACATTATAACCTAAGCCTCATATAGTCGTTCACAATAAAAATTAAAAAATAAACATTTTAACTGTTGTCTCTCTATATAGATCTCGCTAGATTATGGGTACCACAACGGCGCCTATATCTGCCGTGAAGCAGTAATGTGTAAACGTTATTGTATTTCGGTCTGAAAAGCGACGTAGCTAGTGAAATTACTGGACAAATGAGATTAAAATCTTTTGTCTCAAGGTGATGAGCGCAATTGTGGTGTCAATCAGATCTTTTGGGATTTTCAGGAATTCTGGCACTACATTGTAATAGGCAGGACGTATCAATTACCATTTGATGAACCTCTTGCTCGTCTCGTCCCTAATTGTCATAATAAAAAAAATATATACTCTTGAAAATGTTATGTACGTACATAGGTACATAAGTGATCTTGCTAGAAACTGTCATAATGTGAACCAGATGATGTGAAATTGATATAGAAAGACCATTCAAAACATTACTTTTCCAAAAAAAGCAAAAAGATTTCCCTTACGAGTGAGTAAAGTGCTTTTCTCAGTCGTTCCAACGAATGCAGCGAAGCCTTGACGCCAATGAACAATATTTTGAAAAGATATTATAAAACTTATAACCTGCTGGCTTAATCATTTTTCTCACTTTGAAAGAACTTTCAATTTGACCCTTAGAGAACCGTTCCAATAGCTTTTGAACTGATTCGTCTTTCCTAATATCATACGCATAAAACTGTTTTAAAAACAGTGTTGTTCCTAAAAAACTTCCGCACAAATTTAAACTATCGAATAAAATCCTTCGCGATTGTTCCATCGAATATTTCTAAAATAACTAACAGTCATATAAAATTCTGCAATACCCCTCAAGTCATAACTTCTGTGCTCCAAGAGTAATAATATGCCCTCGTACGCTCTTTGTCTTACGTCTTGGTATCACAAAAATAATACCAATATATAATTAAATAAATAAATAAAAATAAAAACGCCTTTGATTCCCATACTAAATTTAAAATTTAATTAAACTTATAATTATTGTTAGTAAACTTAACTTACGCCTAATATTTTAAGCACTTAAAAAGAGAAAAGTTTTAAGTTACTAAGTTTTTTATCTATTTCTTAATTATTAATGTTTTAATTATTAGTATGAGCCTCTCTTTGGGTGAAGGCCTCCTCCATTTTCTTCCATACTATTGGGTCTTTGCCCAATATTAGCCAATTTTTTCCTGCGTAATGGGCTGATGATGTGACTGAATACGCTGAAAAATAATACAAATAGAAAAATATAAATACAGATGTGGAACGAATTCGGACAAAACTTATTCAAAACATTCACCTTAAAAAATTGCCGAAGTTTCCCCTAAAATGCGTGCGAACGAGGCAACGTATAAAGCTGTCAAGACTTAACTTAATTGAAACTGGTAACAAATGTTTTGTTAAATTAAATAAGGAAGCCTGAAGCTGCCAATACGGCTTGCCTCACGTACTTGATGATATATTTCACAAACTGTCGCCAGTTTACTTAATTTAAATGAATCCCCGGTGCCCTTTAAATTGTTTAAATGTATATCAATTGGGAGTGTTTAATTAAACATAACACGATTTTCATCTCTTTTAAATTTAATGTCTTCCATTTCAAAGTTCAAACGGAAAACATAGCTTGTTAGCTTTCTAGTTGTAAAAGTGGCGTATTCTTTTGACTTTTAATCATTTATACGTCTAGATAGAATATGACAGCTGTGAAAATGTCGAAAAAATATAGAATTTCGAACTAAACTCTATTTTGAGTAATCCACGCACACTTACAGTGTCATACAAATCGCGAGTGTAAGACGTAGCTTGTCACGCACACTAAACTAATAATCCTGGCCTGTTTTCGGTTGTCTAACAGCAAGAGACTCTATCTACATGTAAAATAATCTAAGCTTTTGACCTTCTAATGAGAGTTTTAGGTAGTGGTTTTGACGTTTTCTTTATTTTAATATTATGTTCTTATGCAATGTGCTACACAGAGCTTACACATTACAGAAAAATTTCGAAAATATCGATAAATCAGGTGTCACAGATGTAACCCGTGCTTATAAAAACGACATAAATTTATAAAACACTTGCTTCTATCCGCGACTTTGTTTCTTTTGTTTTAATATCAAATATTTGATTAAAAGTAATAAAGAGATAACTGTATAAATATAAATTATCGTATATTGGATGCATCATCCACAGGCTTTGCCTTCCGAAGCACAGCGGAATAATATTGACAAACTTTTAACACAAATTATCTTGCCCCAAATTAGGCATATTCACTGGCCTGCAAAAGTAAGTATCACACTTTTCAAATTAAATTTTTTTCTTAACTATAGAAGGTAGAGATTTAAGATTAAAAACGTTTTGTTGCAAATTTTATAGGCTTTAATTCTTAGAAACTAAAATTATACATTAGTAACATTTTTAACTTAAAAAAGATAAAACAATGAAAATAGACATTTTTAAGTTTAGTGTAAAAAAAAATCAACTAAAATGTATTACATGTTATTAAATTTTTAATAACTGGTATTGCCTCCTCGAGCTCTGATTACAGCTTCGAACCGGTTTGGCATACTGAACACTAGGTTTCGGAGCCGATGATGGGGAATATTCTCCCATTCTTCTACTAGGGCCTGCTTTAGTGCCCTGAAGGTAGTAGGTGATGGTCTGCGATTTCTGACTAGCCTCCCAAGCTCATCCCAGGCGTGTTCAATCGGGTTGAGATCAGGACTTCTTGATGGCCAAGCCATCACGCTGATACCGACCTCCTGAATATACTCTTGTACGATATGAGCCGTGTGTGGCTGGGCATTATCATGCATCAGCATCGATCCATCACCCATATTTGCTAAATACGACCCTGCATACTCATTGAGAATCTCTTGAGCATATCTTTGCTCAGTGAGGGTGCCATTTTCTATGGCTACTAGCTCTGTGCGACCTTCTGAAGATATGCCAGCCCATACATGTACACTGCCTCCACCGTATTGGACTCTTTCTGAGATGCAGGCTTGAAGGTATCGCTCCCCAGGTCACCTGTAAACACTTCGCCTTCCATCAGAAGTGTAAAGGGAGACTCATCTGCAAACAAAATTCTTGACCATTCTTCTTCATCCCACTGCATGTGTTCACGGGCATACGCCGTCGCAGTCTCGCTACTCGATGCTGTCTCTCGAGTTTTGGGCCACTCGCTGGTCTTCGGGGTTTCAAATTTGCTTCAGCAAGTCTTCTTCTCACTGTACTGTCACTAATGTAGTTTATCCGGGTCTGAAGTAGCTGTTGCTGGACTTCAACTGCATTTTGGTGGCGATTTATTAACAACTGGAAATAATATAACGATCTTCTCGGGCACTGGTACACCTGGGTCTGCCATTACAAGGTCTCCTCAGATGGTATCCAGTCTCTTCGTACCTTCGCTTTACCTTCTGCACCGTTCGTACCGTCACACCCACCATTCTTGCAGTGCGACGCATACTAATGCCTAGTTCCAGAAAAGCCATGATCCTAGCACAATCTTCAACTGAAAGAGGTATGATAAATAAATGTTATGTGCTTTTTAGCATAAATTTTTAAAACAAGACCCATCGATCTTAAAAAAATTTAAAACAGAAAGAAACCTGTGAATGGTAAAATTGTAATTCGGAAACGTCCAGTTTGAAAAAGGAATGGTTTTATTTTTGAAGTTTTTTTTCAGCCAATTCTTAAAAAAAGGTTACCGACTATAAAGTTTTTATGTACAAAATTAAATTCTCTTTGGAGTCCTTTTTATTTCGAAAGTATATCTTGTGAACTTAAAACGTTATCCCAATTTTAAAAGTGTGATACTTACTTTTGAAAGCCAGTGTATAACCAGTGTACTAAGTTAGGCATATTTAACATGTTTAAGTAGTTAATATACTTAACTACTTAAACATACATAAATACATATAAACATCCATGACTCGGAAACAAACATCCATATTCATCATATAATCAAATGCTTGCACATACCGGGATTCGAACCCGGGATCTCTAGCTTAGTACGTAGGATCGCTAACCACTCGATATAATATGTATATATATATATACATAATATATATATATATATACATAATATAGATAATCACTCGAGATTTCGAGACCCAGTATTCCGATATTTTGCCTTAACGGAAGAGCGGTCATCCGCTCTTCGAAAACACTTGAATGAACAACAAACGGGAGTTCTTTAGTGGAAACTTGAGTTTATATATAAATATGCTATACTATGCCATAACTTCTAAATGTACAAAAATATTTAATGACTGTCAGTAACTCAGTGTATATGAACGTATTTATGTACAAATGACTGAGAACGGAGAGAACTGTCTCGGTTTTAAAATAAAAGACAGAGCGAGAAACGCAGACATCCGAAGTAAAACTAAAATGACCAATCCACTTACTTTTTCCCTTGAAACACTGACGGCAGATGGACTCACATATGGATACACAGAATAATTAATTCGTCCGGACCTCAAGGCATTAGAAAGAGAGGCAGGCCTTGTGGTAGGTGGACAGATGATGATGAATGGTGGCGGGGCAAAGTTAGATAGAGACTGCAAAAAACCAAAACTCAATGGAATTCTTTGGAGGATGCTTTTACCCAAAATGGGTCCATATAAACCAGGGATAGTAACTAATAAGTAAGATTTCAAAAAAAAATTGCATGGAACGAAATAACGTTTTTTTTATTATTCATTATTATTATGATGCGAGAACTCTTATAGCAAAATGAATTTCTGAAATTACACTTAAGTGAATTACTAGAATTATAACGCAGTTCATTTTAATGAGTAGTAGTAACTTTATGTACAACTATATTTTGTTTATCAAATATTTACATGCATGTAGCGACAACACATCAGAAGGTACACAATTAAAACTTATCTCATTAATAACGAGAGATTTGGGATGTCGCGAGTACGCTGTTTAGTCTAGGAATTTGTATTTCTAAGCACTGTCAACATTGTTCAAACTATGTTTTGAATATCATGACATAAGATAGATGATTGTTGGATATGATGAACTAAATTCCACTGATGATATGATACAATGTTTATTATAAACACAACTCATATTATGTCGTTACATATTTAAGCTTGGATTGATTACAGCATTCAAAATTGAGTTTTTTTAATGAAAATAAGGGATGAGACGAGCAGGGCGTTAAGCTGATGGTAATTGATACTCTCTACCCATTCTTGAGAAAACCCATAAATTCAGAGCGGCACTACAAATGCGCTTGTCACCTTGAGACATAAGATGCTTAGTCTTATTTGCCCAGGAATTTCGCTAGCTACGGCGCCCATCAGAGCGAAACACAGTAATGTTTACACATTACTGCTTCACGGCAGAAATAGGCGCCGTTGTGGTACCCATAATCTAGCCGGATTCCTGCGGAGGAACGGTGCCAACCGCTGGTGAAAAGAGTGGCAATGTGTTTCTTGCCACTTCTTCTCATTAAAGCTCAACCTTTTCCGAATTGATGGTAAATTTAAAAAAAAAAGAAAACTTTTGACATCCTAAATTTCATTTCCTTGACCAACATGAATAAAGTGATTTTGATTAGATCTTTTTCCTAAAAACTAAAGTTAACAATCTCAACACAATTTTAATTGTTATCGTATTTCTGTAAGAAACCTGTTAGATATTTTGATAACTGTCATAATTAATAGCCTTAATAAATAGTTTTAGTTAAAATCTTAATACCAATATTTTTATGAATCTTTTTACTTAATATCTGTAATATAATTCAGTTCTTGATGATTTCTTATTTTATTAATGTATCTCCACCTCTTTTATCCATACCTGGTGATTAAACCTTATTGTCAATGTAACTGTATGGGGAAATGTTTATAGCTTTTGATACCCACCACCTAAAAACCTTAGAAAGCTTTTGACATCAATATCTTTCCAATGATATCAATCTATCGATTCAATATTATGGAATTCTGTACATAATATTGTGGTTCCTGAGGAAAAAAAATATTAACGCCGTCTTTGGCTTTATATATACATACAGATATTTTTCTAGATGATCTAATCAAACACCAATATTGAGATATGCCAGTCGTTTCATTGCATTATGAATCTCTAAAAGCCGTTCCCAATATTCAGTCTATCTCTTACTTGAGATAAAGATCGTAACTATCGTTGACTTTTCTATCTCAATAAACTTATCGGCGGTAACTCATCTTATCCGTACACGCTGTCAGTCAATGGGACGACGTATAGCTTACCATCGAAGTTTGTATGGAAATTGCAATTCACGCGTCCCAAAATAAGGCGATAAGAATGACTTATCGGGTATATTGGGACAGTTTCAGATTATTGACAGCTAATTACTGACAGTATGGGGTAGTAATTGATCTCTATCTGTAGATAGTATATTGGGAACGGCCGTAAGTGATCTCACTTACGGCCGTTCCCAATATACTAATTACTTAGGAAAATGTGAAGAATGTCTAGAAAAACCCCACAAATTCTGAGCGGTACTACAACTGCGCTCGTCACCTTGAGACATAAGATGTTAAGTCTCATTTGCCCAGTAATATCGGCGCCCTTCAGACCGAACATAGTAATGCTACACATTACTGCTTCACGGCAGAAATAGGCACCGTTGTGGTACCCATAATCTAGCCGGCATCCTGTGCAAAGGAGCCTCCCACTAGTGTATGTAGTTTATATAGTCCAACATCATGTATATTTGTTTCAGGTATCAAACAAGAAAATTAAACTTCTTTCAATCTTTAGCACCGATAAGTTCCATTAAAATTAGAAAACAATTGCTCTAAGCTTGGTGGTCTTCTTTTACGTGACATTGGCTAACTTGATGCCTTCCACAGAAGTCATATTAAGAAGAATAGAATAGAATAAAACTATTTATGGCATCGCCGACACTTAATCTTAATATATATAAATCCAGTGTCTTGATATTTGAACTCCAGTAAACTCCTAAACAAATGAAAGATTTTATTGGGGATCTGTCGGGTCGGCTAGTACAAAATATATAATTGAATGATATGAAACTCAAGCTGTCGGTGCTCTCAAATAATATATATTTCCACTTCAGATGTTTTACTTAATCTTCTTTGAGCGGATCATAGGATTTTGCTCGACGTTAATGTGTACTTATTCGGTTTCGTCTCTTCCTCGTATCTGTTCCGAATGAGAAAATCTTTATCAACACAACATGTGTGTTTCATTACGGTCTCGTGGTCAATTCGATTTAGATTTAAAATATTATGTGTAAACTGTTCGGCTATATTAACTGACACATTATATATATTTTTAGTAACGGTTTTTATAAGCTTTTATGGAACTTGCAATATTTTTCTCGTATTATCGTGCGCAAAGTCCGATTTTGCGCATGCATTTGCGTACGCAAGATACCACTTTCCCACACGTTGACAAGAGCGTGCGGGAATGTTTGAAAATAATAATAGTGGTCGAACTTTGCGCAACTTAATAGGAAAAATAGACGACAATACTCGTGCGCACGTAGGTCATCCTGCACTCGCTTCGCTCGTGCGGGAACGACCTACCATGCGCACTTTTATCGTAATGTTCTAATAACAAATCAAATCAAAATCACTATATTAATGTAGGACACCGACATGACAATTATAAATGTCAAAAAAAATATTTTTCTTATTGAATCTACCTCTTATCTATTGAATTATTATATCTATTGAAACACCTCTTATGACGGCTATACACGACACTAAAATCAGTGGCGATATCGGGGTGGTCCCTAGATCGTACTTTAAATCGGCACGTGTATAGTATCATAGTACAAATCGTAACTGAAATTTTATTGTTTACCCTAATTCAAAAATCGCTTCGGGCGAACTCACGATT
>CATIXQ010000005.1:13185078-13205021 GCA_949711755.1 Leptidea juvernica | reverse complement strand
AATAAATAAATAAATAAATAAATAAATAAATAAATAAATAAATAAATTACTTAAATGGAAAAGGCAAAAAATATTTGCTCAAAATCATACAGTGCAAATGAGCTCTCATCATTTATATGTATAAACTAAAATACTTACTACATCTCGTTAAAACCAATTTTCGGTGAAAGTTTACATCAAATATTATTATTACTTTTATCTTTCTCTTATTTTAGAAGTTACAGGGGGGCACATATCTTACCACTTTGGAAGTGTCTCTCACGCAAACTACTCAGTGTAGAAAAAAGATAGAGTGAGTTTTGCGTTTCAGTGCTAAGTACGAGGAATCCGCAAAATGTATTGCTTTTTTCTATGTTTGTGTGAAAATGTTAAGGTTCACAGAATACATCTACTTACCAAGTTTCAACAGTATTGTTCTTATAGTTTTGGAAAAAATTGGTTGTGACATACACGTACAGACAGACAGACATGATGAATCTATAAGGGTTCGATTTTTTGCCATTTGACTACGGACCCTAAAAGGGAGCAAATAAATAAATAAACAAAGTGACTTCCATTTTGTATTTGCGAAAAACTAATCTAACATGTGACAGAAAATGACAATGCACAAAAAATTAACTTAAAACAGCTGCTTAGGCAAGCATTTACAATTATAAATGGCCAAATTAAAAACAAACACTAGAGTCGGCAAGTTAAAAGCTTTCAGTAAGGTGGTAAGTTATCTCTTGAAACTCCTTGATTAGGATTAATTGCAGCAATCTGGAAATTAAATGTACGTATACATTAGACACCGTTTGCAAGATTTCTATACCCTCGATGCAAGCTCTCAGCTCTTTATCTCAGGAATAGTTGGTCCTAAATATTTGGTCGCGTACCAAGCCCCCACACTGCGCAGTTTATGTTTTAAAATTAAATATTTTTACTTTTATAGTCTGTAATATATGGTAAAACATATATAAAACAAGAATCTATTTACTATAGGACCGACAGTCCTTTATGCAGGGGATGCATGGAGGCAGAAGAAACGCCGCTGTATGGGCACGAATTCTCCAATCTCCAGTATTGCCTTCCGGATGCCTACAGTAGTCTGAAAAGGCTGCTATCTTTCTGGGACGTCATGGGCTGGTTGGAGTAAGAAGATTAATTGAATCGCACAATGGCCCAATCAAGAGGCAAACAGCCCGGTCAAACTAACTAACTATGGTATCACATCAAAAGGGCTCAGTTATGTTTTGTGTTCCATCAATTTCACATCCGTGATGATGGCCCGTTAAGTGCAAAGAGCTCAATAGAAATTCAAGATCGAAGCATACTCAGAATTTCAAGGCCGGTAACGCATACCTTGAGCCCTGGTGTTGCATGGGCGGTGGCCTCACCACTTTCCATCACTTGAGCGTCTTGTCCGTTGGACCCTCTTTTAAAAAATGTTTGTCGTATAAATGCTCCTCAATACATGTCTTAAGCATGCTTATTTGGATTTAATTTCTAAGCACATGTGTCATCACCATCATCATCATCAGCTGGAAGACGTCCACTGCTCGACAAAGGCCTGCCCTAAAGATCTCCACGACCTATTCCGGTGATCTTGACCAGATCGTCGGTCCATCTTGTGTGGGACCAAAACTGCGTCTTCCGGTACGTGGTCGCCATTCGAGTGCTTATTTTGCCCACGGTGGCCCGTGGGATCCCATTGCCACTTCAGTTTCGCAATTTCATATATGTCTCTTTTTGTAGCTTTTGGTATAAACAATATATCGTTTCAAACAATATTAATAAATAATAATATAATACTGCCATAAAACTTGTTATGTACTTCTATGAGGTAAAAAAAACGTAAGCTAAGCATCACAGCGTATTTATTTCACCGCCACCTATTAGTGTACGATGACCATAAGACATAATAATTTACATAAACATATGGCAACGCAAAATTTCTCACATTCGGAACAGACACAAAGGAACGAAGTAGAATAATTAATATTAACGTCAAGCTAAATCCTTCTGTGATCCTCTAACAGTAGATTAAGTTAATTATATGGGACGGCATATATTATCTTCAAACAAACAAATAATTTGATTACTTAAAATATTAATAATTGTAGTTTCATATTATTCGTAATACATCTTATTGAAATTTTCCTTCTCTCCGTGTTCGTTAGCTATGCTTCCCCCTGGGGTTTTACCCAATTATCTACATAGTTGTTCAACTTAACTGGGTCTACCTCATTGAGGTGAAAATTGAGGTGAAGTGCCTTCTGTACTAGAGAAGTTCACAATATTAATCTTCATGTAATTTGTATTACACCACCTTGGACCTAGGAGGAATAAAAAAGTAGGGCAAAACGGTCCTGGTGCCTAGGCCTTGGTGCGAAAAAAGACCAAAAGGCAGACCACAGATGCAATGGAAGGATGGCGTCAAAAAAACTGCAGAGATGAACTTGATGGATGTAGAGCAATATTGGGCTGAATGGGGTAATCTGAAGGAGTCCTTCAACTGGATGAGAATGGTAGAAAGAAAAGAATCACATCTTTTAGTATCACGAGTATGAAAAATATTGTCATTTAGTTAGTATGTAGATTACTTAGTAACACTTCCCATTTGAAGAACTTAAACGAACTTTGTCGGTAATTATTTTGCTCTATTTCATTCTCCACAAGATGTAACTTGTGGAGAATGAAATAAAATAGTCTAATAAGTTTGAAATTGTAATGATATCGTATAAAGTGGCTTGTATATCAATAATTGTAATATCAGAACCTATTAAACAAATTTTAATATCAAAAGCTCAAGCTCTTTAAGGCTAACTGATCTTTATTACCAATTTAATTCCATGGCAATTGTCACAAAAAAACCAAATATAATCGCTTAACTAATATTTGAATATAACATTCTGCGACTGTGGGATAATATATTAGAAGAAACTTATTTGGCGTGCGGTAGAAACGGGAATCCATGAATTTGTCAATGTCTGACACCAAATAGCACCCATTAAGATCCCCTACAAAAGAATTCCGAGACAATTGGATACGCAGTATAGTGGGGTATGTATAACTTATACAATCGATTTTCAACAAACCTTAAAAAAGGGTTTGATAATCAATTCATAATAATATGTATATTTTTTCGTCTTTTAATTCGTAAATTAATATTAATAATAATAAGTCGATAAATTATAATAATATTACAATTAAGTTTTTCGGTTTTCATTGATATGATCTTTCCTAATTTGCTGATTTTGGAGGAGAAAATAATTTAATTCATAAATAAGCATTTACTTTAATACCCAAAAAAATCTTAATTGAAACAATTTTGATACCGGATTATTGTTAATTTTCTGGTTTTACACTAAATACCAAAAGTAATTAATAGCCATCCAATCCGTTGTGACAACTTTATCTTAAAACCCATGTACAGCATTAAGAATATCGACTCTTAGTCGAGCACAGTTTCGTTGATGTTATATACAGAGTGTTGAAATTATTGAAGTATCAACAACAATTTACTCTTACACCAAATACAATCGTCGGTGTTTACATGTGTTTCCGGTTTTCGAATTCATATGAAAGTTTATTCGACACTACAATATGAGGTTAGCAACACTCTTGTAATTTCCAGGATGTTACAAGAAGTATGGCGGTAATCACGTACCATGCGGTGACTACTACGACTATTTAAATAATAATAAATAATAAATTTCGTTTATTTCAAAGATAACATATACACTATTTACTACTGCCCTCAGGCTATTTAAATAATATTTAAAAAAAAAATTGTAAAAGTAAGAAAGAAGCCCGCTGAGTTCATTGCACATTCTTCTCGTCTAAGACATAAATTGTCGAATGAGTGGTAGTTATTTGTTCATAAGTGATCTTATATCTTACTTTGAATAACAATAATTAATATTAAAATATTTAAAAAGCCAGAAGTTAAGATGAACTTTCACAGGATTTTAAGATAGTTTAGTAATAAATATGTTTCAATGTGTGTTCCTATTTATTATGTCTATGCATTTTAACGGACAGGGCGTATCAATTAGCATCAGCTGAACGTTCGGCTCATATAAATAAAAACGATAAGTACAATTGCTGAATATACATTCCAGAGAGTATAATATTACAAATAGCACAACTACATTATCATATCAATATATTTAATATAGTCATGTTTATATTGAGTAATCCATCAATACTTCCGACGTCAGAAAACCATTACGTTCCCGTCTACGTTGAATCACCAAGTGAAAGTGGCTTGCTTAGCAAATATAGTAATGGAAGTGGCGCCTGACGTGGCGTTTTAACCTGATTCATGCATCCGATGTATTACAGAATCGAGAAATAGGTGCGTCTGGAAACATAACCTACATTATTGAATTTCATTCATTTAACATGTGTGTTATTCACTTAAGGCCGTTTTCAATAACCCATCTATCCTTAGTTTAACTTACTAGAGGTAGACATGTTATTTATTCTTTTACGCTTACTTACATTTCAATAACCTGTCGACATAAAGCATTGGACTATAACTATATTGGACATAACTATGAATAGTTTTTTTTTTCTTTTATTTGGTAAACAAACAGCTATATATTTTACATAGTTTTAGCCTTAATTTATAAAAATACAATAAGCCAGCAAAGTTTTCACAAACGTGTAGATTCATAATTGCTAGATTAATTACTCGATCGGGTACAACTAGATAAGATCTTGTCACTAAACAGTGACAGCAATGTATCCGTAACTAGAGATACGTTATTGAAACTGGCCGTTAAAGGATTGACTAAAAGAATATCGATATGAAATGAAAAAGTATGCTCATAGAAATATTAATTACTAGCTGACTCCCGCGACTTCGTACGCGTACAAACGTGACTAGACCTTGCAGTACTTGTACTTACAACAATCTTTGTTTCTTAAAAAGTAATAATTAATTTTTTAATTAATAAATGTAATACAATTTTTTATTCAAGCAAGTATCAATGGAATAAAACAAAGAAGACTTAAATGTTAGTACACGCGTTAGAAGTTATACTTCTTTGGCGTATGGAAAAATAAATCAACTTTTAACAAATAGTTAAGATCAAAGATATTATAAACACTCAGCATTTAAGGTTAGTATAAACAAGTATAGAAAATTAATTATACATAAAATTTGTTAATATACCAGAAATAAAACAAAACGAAAAAATATATTTTTTAGATAATAATGTAATCATTTTTAATTAACGTAAATAAATTATACATACCGACAATTAACCTCTAATCTATAAATGCACTCAAAACAGTTTATTCAAATCAGTTTTATCACTAATATTCAATATATATATATACTAATACATTATTAGTAAATACTATCACCGTCGTATATGAAATTGATTTAATAATAACACCAAACACTGTTTAATTGCACTGTTACGAAACACGTGTTCTAAATATAAAATACTAGAATATACAACTTGAACATAGTTATCGATTTTCATGCCACCTAGAACTAACTTCACGATGTAGAATTCAGGTGTTGGTGTGCGCGCGCATCGTACATAAATTCACTCTCATCATTTTTCTCCATCGCGCCAAAAGAAGTATAACTTGGTTGTTTTTTGTTTGAGAGGCAAGGAGTCGCCGGACAGTAACAGGTATGAAGATGGTTTTCATCCATTAACTCAATTCGAATCGATAATTCAAAAATCCTCGAATGGCTTGTGGCTTGGTCGTGGGACGAGTCATTCTGGTCCATGTACGTGAAGGGTAGCTGTTTATTAATTAAAAAGCGTGATGTTAAGTATTTTTTCAATAATTCAAATGATGATACATGGAGTTGGATGGACCTATTGTACTCAATAGCTTTTTTGAGGTTTAAGTAGTTTATTTCACTACCCACTTTTTACTTAACCAATTAATTCAAACCATTCGAGTTCTGTCTGTCAAGACCCTTTCTCGATCAAGATCTGAGTTGAAAGTGAAGCTGTGAAAAAATCAAACTTCTAAGTTTACGTAAAAAAAGATACGGTCTTTTATGTCGCAGAAATGTATATTTCGACACTCGCAAGGGAATCAAAATTTGTAGCTGCTGCCCGCGACTACGTCCGCGTCCATGCTATAAAGCAGCAACATATTAGCTGTTATAGTTAAGGTAACAGTAACGCTGTAAACTGTCTTTAACATAAACTGCGGAATGTGTTGCACCAACGTATTCTTCATCAAGAACATCAGAAACATCAAGTCAATATCGAATATTTATTTGAAACTATTGACAGGTCGCTAGTTAACATTAACAATAGTTTCAACCAGCAAAGATGGATGGTAAGAGGTAACTTTTACCATCCAATCTTAAAGATATGACGTCACCCAAAAATCGCCAAATGTTGCTACAAATTTTTCCTTAAGTACTTTAACATGTTCGTTTTTTGCCAAAGTTAGTTGATGCGACCCGGCATTATACTTTACAGACCAGAACAAAACATTTGCAAAACGTTTTGCAGAAAAGGTAGTTGTGTAGGCGGCAGTAATGTTAGTTAGATGCTGGAACGCCAATAAACATTATTTAACTAAATATTAGGTAGAGCAAAGAGTGTGTTTCACATACGGCTTTTATTTAAGTGGAAACATTTGTGGCCATATACTACACAAAAGTTTTCGAGTATTTTGTTGGTTTTGATAACTAGAAACGAAATTCTTTTTCACCAAATCCATACTGGTGGAGTATCTATGCATAGAGGTCTTTTAAAATATTTTTAAGTTGTCAATGTTGAGCTTTCTAATATTTTTTTTTTCTAAACTGAATAGAAATAGAAAATATATGTCTCCCCCCCTGTAACTTCTAAAATAAGAGACTGATCAAACTAAAAAATATGGGATGTGCATTACCATGCAAACTTCCACCGAATTTGGTTTGAACGAGATAAGTAGAGAGTAAGTAGTTTTGTTTTTCAAATCTAATCTAACTAATCAATAATTTAATTAAAAAACAAACTACAAGAACTTTTATATTATGCTACTTGCTGCTACGGAACCCTTCATGGGCGAGTCCGACTCGCACTTGGCCGCTCTTTTAATAATCATAAAATAAATAATTATAAGAATTATTTAACTGTGTCTGTGGCAGCTCAACATTGCAATTAATTCGATGAAACAGTTGATGAAAAATGCTTAACATATCACTGAGCGATGTGTTATTATTCAATACCAACTGTAAATTTAATCTGTTTACTGAATATTTAAATGAAAACTTCAGTAAATTTTAATTACATATCCGCTGCTGATATTTCAGCTCCATTGCGAATGCCAGTGTCATGTTCGCTTGTTCCCGAACATGGTGCTTGTTCCATTGAAACTGCATTGATAAACATTAAATACAATTTGTTATGTTTTTAAAGTAATAACCCTTACTTTTGGGATTAATTACACAAATCAAACTGAAACCCACATTTTCTGAACGATGCGATACTCAAACCCGCGACCTCTCGTGTTCCATGCGAGCGCTATTTCCAACGGAGCTAACTGTTCTAGTGACATATCGTTTATAAAATCTTGTATGCTTTGTTCAACTCTCAGGTTGCGGCTTCATCTACAGGATCTACTTTACAGTTGATAGCCTGCTCAATGCATATTAGGAAATTGACTTGAGATGTCGTTCTTGCTAATCTAAACAATTTGTCATGTTTCGCACGGAACGCGATAGGACGCGGGTTCGAGTCCCGAACGTTTTATCTGTGTAACATTAACGTATTAATGTTAACATACAGTCTATAGCTCTTTGTTTTGCTAAATTATTGCATTTCAATTGCTATTGTTCTGGTGTTCTTGCCTCGTGTTCGCTTCCGTCTCGCGCATGACTTAGTGTTACTACTTCTAATGAGCTTGGTGCTCTGCTTGACGCTGAGCAACTCCCGGCCGGTGAGCATTTGCCTCATCTGCTGTCTCAGAAGTACGCTGATAAGCCATTAGCTGGGTATGCTCTCGTCGTCGAGAAGGTGGATCCTTAGGTATTCCAGCGGCACGCTCAGAGGAAATATTGGATTTTCATTTGCAAGTCATAATGACACTAATATTATTAAACATACCTTGCTATCTAAATAGGTACAGACTAACGGCCGTTCACAATATTCAGTCTATCTCTAGTTGGGACGAGATAAAAATCGTAACCATTGTTGACTTTTCTGTCCCAATAAACTTATGGACGGTAACTCACCTTATCCGTACACGCTGTCTGTAACGGCCGTTCCCAATCTTCAGGGTATATTTCCGGTTGTGGCGAGATAAAAATCGTAACTATCGTTGACTTTTCTGTCCCAATAAACTAATCGACGGTAACTCACCTTATCCGTACACGCTGTCTGTAAATGGGAGGACGTATAGCTTACCAGCGATAGAAGTTTGTATGGAAATTGCAATTCACACGTCCCAATATAACATAATAAGAATGACTTATCGTGTGTATTGGGATAGATTCAGATTATTGACAGCTAATTACTGACAGTAGAAGGTAGTAATTTATCTCTATCTGTAAATAGTATATTGGGAACGGCCGTGTAGAACTTTCAACAAAAATAATTAAACTAACCACTACGCTTAACGCTCTATGATAAAAATATTAAAACTCAAGTACTAAATACATAAATAAGATTAATATCAAAACCTAGAAATTACTTGTTGAAAATCACTTTCTAACGTGGAAAAAGTAACTTAAATAATAAGTCACGTGTCATCAATCAGCGGAGAATTCTAACACCGCGATTTGAAAATGACATGATTTGGATAGCGCCATCTGTAGTTACTATTGTAGTAGTAACTGTTATAAATTCGAGGCAATGGGACTGACAGTTCCGAGAGTTCTATTTAGAGGAAATCGAATTTAATTGCTCAAATTAACAGGAGTTCTACTGTATTGAGAAACACTTAGACTTTACCGAGTAGGTCGACTAATCAGCAGCCCGTTACACGCAACTTTGGTACATTACTTATGTTTTATCCTGAACTAATGGTGAAATTTTGCTACTAAGGGACAAAACATTATCTACATTAAGTGTTGTTTATGATGAAGTATTTCAAATTAATAAGAAATAGTGATATATTATCAATAAAACAACCTTAAAACACCCTATAATTTTATTAAATTTTAAAATATAAAAGCAGTGTGTCGTAGATTTTTTTGTATATATTTTAAAGTTTTATAATTACTTATAACATTTTATATGTTCTATCTATATTTGTTTTCGCAAACCAGCGGCACAAACGAAAAGTCTTTCTAATTATATTTATTTTTATTGACAATAATACAATTAAAAAAATTGACAATATTACATTTTTTTTAATATTTCAAATAAAACGTAATTCTGACATGCTCAAGGACATTTGCTCGGGGAAGCGCCTTAACGTTTACGTGCGGTATCCGTCTCCATTAGATCTTGAATCCATTAATCTTTGTATGAATATGTAATATCATTCACGGTCAATTCACCTTTCTCTAAAAGCATGTCATGTTACGGTCATAATCACAAATTGGGTAGGCGTATCTACTAAGTGATGGACGTGTACTCATAAAGCATATTAACGTACTAAAGTATGTGTGAGTGATCTTTTGATGTGGAGGCTGTCATCAAGAACTCTGTTGCATGTTGTTAATTTTATTTCATATAGCTGACCCGGCAAACGTTGTTTTGCCATATAAAGTATAATTCACGCGATAGTTTTAGAAGTAATAAAATATTGCCTATAATATAGCCTGTACATCATTTTGTTCTATTGTCAATAGTTTTTGCAGCGCACGCAAAAATAGGTTTTCGATTTTACACCTTATGTTACAAAATAGCAATTTTATTACGGATCCCTAATTTTGAAAAAAAAAACATAGCCTATAGCCTTCCTCGATAAATGGACTACCCAACACTGAAAGAATCATTCAAATCACGTACCAGAGATTAGCGCGTTCAAACAAACAAACAAATAAAAACTGCAGCTTCATATATTAGTATAGAAATATAGATTAAGGTTTTTTTTTGTATCTATCTCTTTATATATAAACACGTATGAAAGAAAGATACATATTTTATTATTTTTATTTTTCACAATTGATTCCTTAAGAATTCTTTTTGATGTCATTTCTGATATACTAGATACTACAACCGCTTCGGCAACAAATGGTGCTCTGAGAGAGAAGAAGCGGCGTAATAAATTCTCCCAGCATTCTTTTTTTGTGCTATTTTTAATAAAATATACAATATTGTACTGTCATTGCTATTGCTATATAATAATCATAATCTAGTCCCAGGCTGTCGGAACACTTAGATATTCAGTTTTGTAGTAGGATTTACGACAGAGCCATTTGGTAATAAAACATTTAAATTTATTTATAGATTATGAATGAACAGTAGCTGGGACTTTATCATATAAGAGTATATATTTACCCTTAAAGCTATTATGTATCTTATGAAGGCTACTAAAATTAGTTACAAGAAATAGTGCTTGTAACTAATTTAAGTAGCCTAATATAATTAACATTAACCCTTAAAGCTTTTATGTATCTTATGAAGCCTACTAGAATTAGTTACAAGCAATCCCTTATTTCTAGTGTTATAATAATGAAACTCACTATTAAGAGCCAAAAGGTGACGATTTTTGTGAACGTTTATTAAATTTTCATAAATGTACTGACAATGAAGAGTTATAATATTTATTTCTTTAGATGTTTCTTTGAGAGACTGTCTATAACCAAGCTGATATATAGCACGAACAGCTCTCTTATTTGTTAAATAAGTACTTCTATAGTTTAAATTATTTTTTCGATACAAAATGAATTATTATTATGAATAAGTCTTTTTGATAATATGTAATTTTAAATACTTTTATGATATTGAATTTGTTAAAATTATACATAGGTACTAAATGAATTATTAAATTATTTACGTCTTATATCATAATATCTTTAAATTTTAATTTAAAAATATTATTGATAGAATTGTGAAATCCGACATGTTTCAGTATAACATTAGTGTGTTGGTATTTAGGCAATTTTATAAACTTACGAAACATATTGGATTATAAATAATATTATGTTAACATCTTAAGTACAATGTTTCTTACAAATTAAATTTCATTTCATTTCATTTGAGTAGATTCAAGAAGGCACTCATGAATGTCAAAGATATACAACCACTTTGGAAAAGTTGAGCTTTTAATGAGAAGAAGAGGTAGGAAACTCATTGCCACTCGTAGCAGTAAAATACATTATATTTTATACAATATTGTATGAAAAGTGACGTACCAATATTACTCAAATGGCTTAACTTACTTGTTTAAGTTAATAATAAGAAAAAAGATTGATTAATCATTAAAAATCTCAAAAGAGTTGAAAAGACAAGACGAGACATGATACGAGTGCAGTAGATGTATTAATTCAAGACGCTGTAAATAAGTAAAGGTTATGCGAGCACTTAAAATTATATAAGATTAAAACAAGTAATTTAAATTTTACTTCTTATTTTTTATTTCATCATATAGATAGTGGGAGTGCCAGTACTAGTGGCAGGCTCCTTTGCACGTGATGCCGGCTAGATTATGGATACCACAACGGCGCCTATTTCTGCCGAGAAGCAGTAATGTGTAAGCATTATTGTGTTTCGGTCTGAAGGGCGCCGTAGCTAGTGAAATTAATGAGCAAACGAGACTTAACATCTTATGTCTTTAGGAGACGAGCGCAATTGTAGTGCCTCTCAGAATTTTTGGATTTTTCAATAATCCTGAGCGGCACTGAATCGTTATGGTCAGGGCGTATCAATTACCACCAGCTGAACGTCCTGCTCGTCTTGGCAAGGGCTAAGTTGTTGTGTTATAAAAAAAGATAATATAATAATTTAAAGTTATAAATATTGATTAGCTATGATTTAATAGCCTACTCTGCTCATTAAAACTTTACCTTTTCCGAGTGGTAATACCTACATAAGTGTTATTTTTTGAACTAATAATTAAATTAGATTATCAGACTTAATTTGATTTGGAATCGTTAAAATTAACCAACTCTGTGGAACAATTTTTTGGGGTCAATCTTCCTTAGAATCCAACCGACACACGCGGATCCATATCTATGGAGTAACAAAAAATCCAGTCTTACATTATTATTAACAAAACGATTTATTTGAAAAATTTTAACAACCAACAACCGACTTCCATAACACTATTATTCCAAAACAATAAAAACTATTAAAATAATTGCGTATTTTTATACAATGTAATTAATTAATCTAATTCTAGTTACGATTATTGTTATTTTGAATCGGTGTCCTTCCACCGCGACCCACACTCGCCTCACGCCTCCTCACGACGCAAGGACATCTCACCTATAACTATGTACCTATGTAGTTACAAAACTATCTTGGCTGACACCGACTCAAAAATTACAAATAAATGGTTTTCTCATGGATGCAATTGTTAGATCTGGATCAAATTATGATACAATAAGACCACATGGGAAGCACCAGCTCTCAAATAAAAAAAAAATTGCCAAAATTAATTCACCCAGTCGAACGTTTTGAGGTAACAAACATACCGACGAATTAAGAACCTCCTCCTTTTTCGAAGTAGATTAAAAAGTGTTTTATTTATATGTGAAACACTCGCGCTACTCAGAGAAATTACATATTGCTTAAAACCATAAAATTTGGTAAAAAAATTGTTTCAATTGATTTTTTCTAACGGAAGCGTTAAGTAACGTAGCAGTTTATCCTGCCATATGAATTTATCACTTAACAAGAACAAAAACAAAACAACTTATATGCGATCGCAAAACAATATTGTAGATTCGTATTTGCATAAACATGCTGTGAACGAGCAAATAAATAAACTAAGCCCACTTATCGCAACAATACGATAACAGCGGACTTCTCCAATATACTTAAATTTGTTTTATTGTACTTTCATATTAATAAACTGTATTAGCGCCTGCGTAGGAAAAACATATGATATTAAAATTACGTGAGGTGAGATGGTCTGATGGCCCCCGCTTATCCTCTAGGAACTCCTGGTGCTAAAGTTTGTTTTGTCTCCTATCGGCGTTGGGTGAATGAAATATGAATTGCGTTACACCAAGTACTTTGATGCGATTAGGTCAGGTTAGGTTAGGTTAATTAATTTGCGTGTTGCATGCAATTCTGGCGGTGCTCTTGGTAAGTTCAACCAGCCGTCCATGCCGCCGTTGCACATGAGGAATGACACCCTGGCCCATACGGCAAAAGAGAAAGCCGATCTCCCGTGCACTCTTTTTGCCTCCAACTCTCGACGACAACGGAAACACACCACCGACCATCCCACGGTGTCTGTTCGGCGAGCTCTGTTTTCGTTGGACGTCAGGAAGTCGAGCGGGCCGGATGGCATTTCTCCAATCGTGCTTAGAACGTGTGCCCCTGAGTTGACGCCGGTGCTCACGCGTTTATTCCAGCACTCTTATTCAAAAGGCGTAGTCCCTGACTCATGGAAGTCAGCCCTTGACCATCCGATCCAAAAAAAGGTGACAGTTCGGATCCGGCAAACTACAGGCCTATTGCTATTACCTCCCTGCTCTCCAAAATCATGGAGAGCATAATTAACCGCCAGCTCTTGTATACCTTGGTATACCTTGAGGATCATCAGTTGATCAACGACCGGCAGTACAACTTTCGCCATGGTCGGTCGACTGGCGATCTTCTGGTATACCTAACACATAGATGGGCGGCGGCTATTGAAAGCAAGGGGGAAGGCCTGGCAGTTAGCCTGGATATAGCGAAGGCCTTTGATCGTGTATGGCACAAGGCGCTCCTCTCAAACCTTTCATCATTTCGGCTTCCCGAGAGCTTATGCAAGTGGACCTCCAGCTTCCTCACTGGGCGCAGCATACAGATCGTTGTCGACAGTTATTGCTCGAATCCCAAGCCCGTGAACGCTGGAGTGCCCCAAGGTGTGCTATCTCCCACGCTGTTTCTTCTGTATATCAATGATATGTTGGACACCTCCAACATACATTGTCATCTCTGATTTGGCTCGTTTCATTTCCGCGTGCAACGCAGAGCAGCTCAAATTGTCGGGGACCCAGTGCACTGTGAACGGCTGGATCAGTTGGCGTTGCGTAGAGACGTCGCTTCATTGTGTGTCTTCTACCGCATTTATCACGGGGAGTGTTCCAAAGAGCTGTTTAACCTGATTCTTGCCGCCGAATTCCACCTTTGCACGACACGCCACAAGTTAGGATATCATCCACACCATCTGGATGTGTGGTGGTCCTCCACAGTGCGGTTTTCAAGGAGCTTTCTTCCTCGTACTACAAAGCTGTGGAATGAGCTTCCTTGTGCGGTGTTTCCGGGACGATTCGACATGGGTACCTTAAAAAAAAGCGCGTACACCTTTCTTAAAGGCCGGCAACGCTCTTGTAATTCCTCTGGTGTTGCAAGAGAATGTGGGTGGCGGTGATCACTTAACACCAAGTGATCCGTTCGCTCGTTTGTTTACTACTATTCCATTAAAAAAAAGGTTGCCATCACAAAAATTAGAACAAAGAGAATAGCCAATTGCGGCGCAACCATAAACTATTATGAATATTTATATAAATTAAACGGATTACACGATACAGTGCATTGGCTGTTTTACTTAAATGTTATTTATTTAAAATTCAATTGGAGCAACTGTAACATATTATTACATTGTAAATGTTATTTACATAGATTAAGAGTCTTATCAATAATTGAAATTGTCATATTATAACATATTTATTGAAATTGTTTCTTTTTTGCTTTTAATTGTTGAGTGAAACGCTAATTATCGAAAGCTTACTTTATGAATCAGAAAAACAACTTATTTTTCAAACAGAAATGTAAGAATTAATATCACTATTATATGTTATATTTTCTAAGACCACATTGATATATAATATATATATACATATATTTGTAGGTTTTTAGTTCACTTATATATTATAATATATTCATATTTTTATTTGTACTGTTATATTTTAATGTGATCTGTTATTTTCATTTTACTGTTAAAATCAAACATTAATTTACGAGTACTAACCATATTATTATTCTTTTGTTATATTATTTGTATATCACTTTGTGTCAGTGTGCGTGCATAGCTCAAAGTAGAGGTTGATTGTCAACCTCATTTTTTTACGTATTCACAGCGTACGTATAAATGATCTAAGATATAGGTATTTCTCATTCACAATAATAATAATAATAATAATTATCATTTATTTCAGACACTTTACATCCATAAGTATTAGTTATTAAGTTAGTAACAATTTTTCTTAGACTAAGTTAGTAATGTTAGTGGCAGTGTTAGTAATTCTATGTTAGTTAAAATTTTTCTTAAAAATTATGTTAGTAAGGTTAGTTATTTTCACAATAAGTTGCACCTAGCTAGAGGCGCACGCAAACCTATCAAATGCCTTAGCAGTGGGGAGTCCCACCTGCATGCCAACGCGCTTAGGACAGTGTTGGGGCTAGCCTGGAGCCTGTTTATTAATGATGCGCATCTTTTTCTAATGATCGCGTAAAAATCATCAACGCGCGCCTCCGCAAACATGAAAAACGGATGCACTACAAAACCTAGGCAGCCCCATCACTACCCTAAACGCGTCATTATATTGCACTCGCAGCGCGTTGTATGCCCTCTGCGTATAGCCGGTCCAAAGGCTGCACGTGTAAAATGATTGGCAATAAGCCTTAAATAGAGTTATTTTGACTTGTTCACTACAACGCGCAAACCTTCGGGCCAGCATATTACAGCGGACAGCCAACGCCCTACGTTCCCTCTCTAAGTCTAGGTTATCACTTAGGTTGTCGGAGACCCAGTTGCCAAGATATTTAAACTTCGTTACCATATTTAGTGGTGCGTTACACAGCGATAGAGATTCTTTATGTTCGTAAATTTTATTACCCAACTTAAATGTCATAAATTCGCTTTTAGTTGTATTGTATCGAAGACCCTGGGCCTCCGCATAACGTTCACATATTCTCAGCAGCTTTTTTAACCCCTTCATTGAGGGGCTCAGCAGAACCATGTCATCTGCGTAGCTGATGTTGTTGACACATACACCAGCCGCGTGACACCCAATCCTGGTACGGCTGAGCTCCTCAATGAGGGAGTTTATGTACAAATTAAAAATACGAGGCGAGCTGATCCCCCCCTATCTCACCCCGCACTCCAGACCAAAGGCATCCGAATAGGAATTAACCCACTTAACCACGTTTTCTTGATTACTGTACCAGAATTTTAGGAGCGAGATATTGTCATCTGTTACACTAGTATCACGACGTAATTTTTCCCACAAGATATTATACGACACCATATCGAACGCCTTCGATAGGTCTATTTAGCAGGCGTAGACTGGCGTTTTTCTTGCCGTGTAATATTGGACAGTTTGCTTGAGACATAGTATCGCAGTTTCGGTTGATAAGCCTGGTCTAAAACTGAATTGGGCATCATTATGTTCTATACCACTGCTCAACTGCTTGTCAAGCAAACTGTCCAATAGCTTAGCAGTGACTGTCGCTAATGAAATAGGCCTATAGTTAGACATATTTGCCACATCGCCTGTTTTGTTCTTCACACTTGGTACAACAACGGTATACATTAGGTCTTTTGGTAAGTAAGAATGTCCCACACATATCGCGAAAAACATGGCCAATACTCGGTATAAATGAGGACCTGCGTATTGCAGCTGTTCAATGCTGAGACCGTCATGACCCGGAGATTTACCTCTAGTCATATTTTTAACCACACTAGCGACATCCTTGGCAGTAAAGTGTGTAACACAGTCATCCATAGAGGCCTCAGCATTCAACATCCGCTGAGCTGATGATGATGATGATGACAGTAGAGATTCCATCCTAAAGTGGGTTTTGAAAGCATTTGCTATCACAACGGCATCATATTTGTCAGCGACGCAGACGGGAGCACCTGAAACTGAATCTAACTCTTTAACTCTTGAGTTATTAGTTTTTGGCCATTCTTGCGATTGGCATCATAAAAGTAGGGGTTATGTTTTTTACATTTAAGTCGGTTTGATTCCCAGACTAGGCAAATATTTTTTAGAAAATCTTTGCATGCAGAATTACTAACTTTTAGAAATAACATTAAGTCTTCGTTCAGTAAAATACCCTATCTACGGTATTTAAGGTACTTTCCCTTCATGTCCCATAAATTTGGGACGCCCTGTATAGAAGGTTACTGGTAAACATATGTAAGTCTAATTCTTTTTATGTTTTTTTTTTTTATATTTATTTATTTATAGAGGGTTTGATCACAGAGTGCACATGCCACCCTCAAAATGATACAATTAACAAAAAAAAAACACATTTCATATTATCTCCTATCTAAACCTAACTTAACCAACTTATATATACTCTTAACTTCCTCCGAAAGGGGGAAGCCAATATAAGATTACATGCTCCTATTCTATATGAACAACTATATAATAATATATATATGAATAATAAACTAAAGTGGACCGTGATAAAAATAAAGCTCAGTCGGTGAATACAGTTTCAGTATAAATCTGTAATCAATGTATGCAAAATTATTTTAATGATACAAAATACAAGCCAATTATTAATACATGAACATCATATAAATTATTTATGTTATTCAACCTGTACGTCACTCACCGTGTATACAAATATCAGCATTGGTTGCTTGTTATAGAGTCCACTTGTGTTTGTGGTTGAATTAATTGTCTATTGAGTTCTCCTGGTTAAATGCGTTACAAATTTGTGTTTACTAAATTTGTGACGATATGAAAAATATTCTTCAATTCTTCTCTATGCTTATGATATTAAGATATAGAAAACAATAAACTTGTGATTGTAGCTTATTACAGGATGATTTGAATAAATTGTGTAAATATTGCAAAGATAATCTCTTAAAACTATTAAAAATGTAACGTTATATCTTTTTCTCGCAAAAAATACTTTTAAATTCAAATACACTTTAAATGAGAATCTTATTGAACGGGTTTCATGGGTGAGAGATTTGGGCGTTCACCTTGACTCTTCGTTAACCTTTACTCATCACTACAGATATGTGATATCAAAAGCCTATCGCATGGTTTTGTTCTTAGAGTCAGTAAAGATTTTAAACATAATATTACCACCTTGATTCTTCTATTTAATGCATTCGTTCGTTCTAAACTTGAATTCGGCTTTGTTATTTGAATCTTCAGCACAAAGTCCATATTCAAGAAATAGAGCAAATTCAAACAATATTCTTAAAGCATTTATGTGTTCCCAACATAATCTCTCTGGAAAAACGTCGTAAGGTAAAGGATCAAACATTTCTGCTAAAATTACTTCATAATATTATTGACTCTCAACTTCTTCTTAACTGCCTTAATATCCGATATCCAAGACAATCTTCGCGAATTAAATCTTTTTTTTACTTACATACTACTCGCTCGCATACTACTAAAATACCTATTAAAATACTGTTCAATTGATTACTTTTCAGGGTCGTTACAGAAGTTGATATATCAAAATTAAGAAAATGATTTTGTTTTAATTATTCTTATTTGTATTAAATAATATTGCATTTCTTTATTAACTTAAAAATGTATGTTATTATTACTAAAACCATTAATAATTTTCTATTAATATCATATCATTTTCAATTCAATATAATAATATACAAATAGGTACTTTTAAATTGTAATTAATTAGGTCGCATTATTCTATGTACTGTTTAACTGTGGAAACTTTAATTGGCAAGTGATTTATATTTTATGTTTTATTTTATAAGTGTATTTAGTTGAACTGATTGCTTCCCGAATAAAAAAAAAAGCACTTTCATTAACACTGCAGAATAATCAATTCAATCCCGAGGAAGGAGTTTCGCCACCCCTCTCCTGACCGCTCCACGATTCGCCCCAACTTCACACCGCTACACTCAGCGCCACCTCTCAGACACCTGCTGCTCAATTCACTAGACTCGTTAAAAAATTAAGACTTCCAAATGCTTAATAAATTTATACTCATGACGGTGCAACGATTAGGATCTTCGTGGTTCTCCATTGTTGTGGTCATGGTGTTCCCGGCATGCGCGTGTGACATGGCCGCCTCGCTCGATAGTTCCTCCCTGACTAACTGAGTGATTGCTCAGCGCTTGCCTGGCGCCCTTTCCCGCTTGCACTCGCACCGCACGCTGATTACACCCAAGATAAGACGAATACCGAAACAACTTCGTACTTGCTGCTTGGCTCGACGTTCTTGACTACGATATATTTATACATAATAATAAATAATATAATAATTAGACACTACTGTATTTAAAGTTTTAAAGAAGTAACTTGCTGTAAAGATCAATTTTATTATTATTTATCATCATATGGTATTAATTGTAAAAAACAGTTTGATTAAAACAATTATGGGGCATGTATTTGTCAGAATTAATGACTGCTATCAGCGAGAGATACGCGGTTTTAATGGAATAAAACCACATCATTTGATACAACCGTTTATTGCTACATGCTCTCGGTTTGTGCTATCCGTACGTACGATAGTGGAATCTAAGTGTGTTCTAATGTTGTTTAAAAAAGATTAAGATTGCGTCATGCATAATTTTAAAGAGTTTTTTTCTTGAAATTATGAACTATATTAATATATATTCCTTGGCATACGACCACCATCAAATATTCACTAATCTTAGTTCTGCAATATCTGATTCGCACCAACAATGAAGCATATTATAATTTAGATAATATGTGTTACTTGTCCAATGTACAACTGAAAAAGAAATACATATCTACTGCAATAATTTTAGTTTCAATACCCAATCACCCGTCGCGATTGCGAGCGTCCTGCTGGAATGACCCTAGTGTCTTGAGCAAGGGGAAGAATGCTGGTGTGGGATGCGATCTGCGTCGACATTCTGGCTCCTTCTCAGGGTGACCCTAGTGTCTTAGGCAAGTGGAAGAATGCTGGTGTGGG
>CATIXQ010000005.1:13089220-13184526 GCA_949711755.1 Leptidea juvernica | reverse complement strand
ATTCTGACTCCTTCTCAGGATGACCTTAGTGTCTTAGGCAAGTGGAAGAGTGCTGGTGTGGATTAGTTTTAGTTAGATTAGTTAGACAAAGTCGCGGGCATCGGCTAGTAAATACATAAATAAAAAGTATACCTATGATAAAAATAAAACTAATAAAAAGTTATGCTTACTGGCGTAGCATATAATACATGCACAATACATTATTATACAGAATACTGTGTAACACAATAGGCTTGCGTTAGTATATATATATATAGGTTTTGATATATATATAGGTTTTGATGTATTAATCTTTCAACACGAGTGGACTTATATATGAGCTCCATTATCCTTCTACTTAGTTGTATGCACTTTTTCAACAATTTCTATCAATTTCGTACACTGAAAAGATCATTGCAGCGTTATGGTGTGGATGAAAGATTGTTCCTTGAAAAGCAGATACAAATTTTTTTATGGAAGAGAGGACATACGAGCGTACGGGTCACCTAATGTTAAGTGATTACCACCGCCCACATTCACTTGAAACACCAGAGGAACCACAGAGGCGGTGGCGTCTTATTTTTTATTTATTTATTCATTTGTTGTTTATAAGAACACTTATTAACACAGAAAATAATATTGCTTAGCAATAAAATTAAAAATAAAATACAATCCAATTAACAATGAAATTTAAACAGTGTCAAAACTAATAAGAAAAATTTAAATATACAGATATGTTGAGATAATACACAAATTATACACGAATCAAAGTCATCTTAAAAATTACATAACGGATTATTTAAATAAAAAAAAGTATTCATGCTTTTTTTGGAAGGTACCTAACCATGTCGTTACATCCTGGAAACAAGACACAAGGGAGGATACAGACACTACATTCTGACAGTCAGGATGAATGTGCTTTTTATGAAAGAGGATCTAGTGGTAAGTGGTCACCTATGCCCATAATCTCTTGTAACGCCAGAATGTTTTCCCGCGCTTTTTTTTATGACTCACGAGGGAAATAATTATAACATATGTAAAACCTCGTACATCATCTTTAAAGCAAAAAACAAAACTATTCCTCCTCTAACACATTTAAGAATAAATAATCAACAAATCAAATAAAAAAAGAAGAGAAATATCTAGGCCTTATTTTAGATAGTGATATAGCATGGATTCCACAAATCGATAAAACAACCTGCCTCAATAATTATGAAACGTTTCAATAACATAATTGGGTTGTTTTATGTCTTATCTATTTGCCTAACATTGTATTGCATTCCTACCAAAATCATTGTTTGTAAGTACCTACAATTAGAGAAATTACAATTAAAGAATTGTAATGTAATTGTAATTTCTCATGTAAGTGACAATAGGTCTTAATGAGAATAAAGTTATTTAAACCTAACAATTTCCATAGAAATATACATTTGCTTAAAAATACTCTTCATAAAATTAGCTAGCTTACGTTCGATTATTTTTAGTTGAGCTTACATTTAATTAATATGTAATTGCTGATGTGTCCATCTTTATATATAACTTTATTCATTTAAGTCAAGGAAAGTATATTTATAAATGTTAAAAAAATTATTTTTATTTTTACATTTACTACGACTCTGGAAACGGTTGAGCTTTAAGAAGTAGCGCCATCATTGCCAATTTTGCATTAACATTTACAGCTTTATGATTCGTAAAAACAAGTCATTTCAATTCCAATATGTAAATAGATGTAATAAAAATATTCACACATCAAATACTCAATGCTTTTTCATTTCTTTCTTGGTGATTGACTTGTAAAATTTTAATTGGATCTCAGATTAACAGAAAGTAACTTGTACTTCTTTGTAGATGATAATTTTATTCTGCTATCTGCTATTGTAACTCACTGATAAAAGAACAACATTAAATAGTAAGAAGCTTGGATTAAGGATTGGTCTCCGCTGCACTCCAACTACATACCGCACTACCTAAGAACATAATAAAAATAAATAAATAAAAATAGCCTTTATTTTTCTACTACAACAATATTTTTTTTATATCTTACTCTAGTTTTAACTATATACATATATGATTTTTAATTAATTTAATGTGTTATTATACTAGTTTAATTTTATTAGTATTTAAAAGTAGTAGTCGCTTCTGTAGCGTAGGCCTCTCCTAAATCCTTCCAAACATCTCTTTCTCGTGCCGTCCGCATCCAATGGGATCCACATCTGTTGTTGAAGATGTCTCTCCACCGTTTTAATACCTGGCATTTTAGTTTCAATTATTAGCAAAGTTTAACAGAACATGTGGCACGTCAACGTCACTGTCATTGTTCAACACTGGTTCGAGTACGTCCACTTGGGTGTAGTATTAGTTACCACACCACTTTGCGACTACGCCTGCGGTATCTAGTTGGAGCCCAACGGAGACTAATCCTTAATCTAAGGTAATACGTAAGCTTAGGTACCAAGCTACCCAGCGATAAGCTATGACAGCTGCTCTCAGCTCGATGTAACTGTAACAAACCTTTTCAATGCTCCCAATATTTAACCACTTTACTTTTGGCCTTCGAATTTTCACCAAAGGGAGAGCCTTCAGCCTAGAGTCGTCAGGTCGCTTCATTGTATGCCTTCTACTGCTTTTATCAATTTTCCGAAGAGCAGTTTGATCTTATTCCTGCCACCAAATCCCACATTCGCAAAACACGGAACAAGTTAGTATATCATTCCCACCATCTGAATGTCTTTATTTATGGCAATAAGGGACGAGACGAGCTGGACGTTCAGCTGGTGGTAATTGATACACCCTGCCAATGCAGTGCCGCTCAAGATTCTAGAAAAATCCAAAAATTCTAAGCAGCACTACAATTGTGCTCGTCACCTTGAGAAATAAGATGTTGAGTCTCATTTGCCCATTAATTTCACTAGCTACGGTGCCCTTCTGACCGAAACACAATAATGCTTACACTTTTCTTCTTCACGGCAGAAATAAGATAGGGAAGAAATGATTGCATAATACTGTAAGTAGCTGGCGTACCTCTACAGTTCCTTTAGCTAGGAACTTTCTACACGTGTACAAACTATGAAATGTGCTTCCTGGTGTGGTGCTTCTAGGACGATACGCTATGATGATATCTTATATAATTTATACGTCTAGATAGTCTCTTGCTGTTAGGCAACGCATGACAACAGGACAGGTTTATTACTTTAGTGTGCATGACAGCTACGTCTTACACTCGAAATACGTTAGTCACTTTGTGTTTGGATGCGTGCGTTTGCTGAAAATAGAGGCTAACATTTTGCCGCTATTTTATTCGTCACGCTCACAGCTGTCACATGTTTATTTTTAATTAATACAGATTTTGGTGTTTTGATGTTAAATGAACACTGTTGCCCTCATTATCTTGCAACACCAGAGGAATCGTACGAGCGTTGCCGGCCATTTAGAAAGATGTACGCTTTTTATGAAGGAACCCATTTCGTATCGTCCTGGAAACACCTTCACACCTTCTTTCTTCATATCCTAAATGTAGGAGCCTGCTGCCAAATTCCACCTTCGCACAACACGCCTTAAGTTAGGATATCAATCCCACCATCTGGATGTGTGGCGTTCATCCACAGTGCAGTTTTCAAGGAACTTTCTTCCACGTACAACAAAGCTGTGGAATGAGCTTCCTTGTGCGGTGTTTCCGGGATGAAATGAAATTTATTGCGTCAAATACAGTATACATTATAGATCTTCAATTCATTGTAGTGTCTTCTATTCGGCTAATTTAAATTAGCATGCAAAAAATATACTTAAAATTAAAAAAAAACCCAAATACTATAAAAAAATTTCAGGAATCCAGTAAATCGTTTCTGTGACCACATGTTTTTTTTTTAAAGTGCATAGACCTTTCTTAAAGGGCAAAAAAGCTGTAATTCCTCTGGTATTACAAGAGAATATGGGTGGCGGTGATCAATTAACACCAGATGACCAGTACGCTCATTTGTTCACCTTTTCTTTAAATATAAACATCTTTTAAAATAATAAGCATTCTTGTAAAGAGAGCTACACTGACCTCAAATGTACTTAGTGGGCATATTAAATAGCTTTAGTGAAGTGGATTGCCCTTGTTTCATTAGTCTACTAATTCGATTGCAAGTCCAGCGAGCACGTTTTTCTCGTGACTGGAAATCTAAATTAAATATGTGTGCTTTGAAACGTTTCGGGACTAAGCCAATTATTATTTGATATTTTAAAAATCCCTTTGAACTTTGTATCTGGTATCACAAAATGTTAGAATGAAAATTCGCTTGAATACACTAATATTTCCAACCGCATGAATTTAGAATTTTTAGTTTCGTTGAAATGTAATAATTTCCAATAAAACTATTATGATAACACACAATTTTGAGTATTTAGAATGACAGGTTCTTCTATTTTAATGACATTTTCCTAAAATTGGATATGAGCTATGCTACAAGACTTTGCTGCATGCAATCATCTCAGGCAGTCATGGTCTAAAAATATCAGTATTTTTCGTGAATTCTTTCTATGGTGGTTTTTATGAAATCTTCTTATAGTACTAGTAAGACGTCCACTGCTGGACAAAGGCCTGCCACCACGATCTCCACGACGATTGGTCCTGCGCTGCCCTGATCTAACGTAGTCCGGCGATCTTGACCATATCGTCGGTCCATCTTGTGGGCGGCCTACCAATACTACGTTCTGTTACGTGGTTGCCATTCGAAGATTTTGTTGCCCCACCGGCCATCTGTCCGTCGAGCTATGTGCCCTGCCCACTGCCACTTAAGTTTCGCAATCATTTGGGCTATAGCGGTGACTTACAAATATCACAGTGTCTGAAAACGAAGGTTTTCAAGCAGTGTGTGTTGCCAGTGATGACCAACGGTTCGCAGACGTGGTCGCTAACTATGGGCCTTATGAGAAAGCTCTCGCGCAGAGGGCAATGGAGAGGGATATTACTATTAATATTACTATTAATCCTTATCCTTATCATGATATCCGTAAGAGAACCAAAGGCACCGACATAGTTTGTGTAATAAATACCTATACATATTTAAATAAAACACTTTTATCTACACCCATGCTTTAAATCCTCTATTAAAGATTCTGAAACAGCTTATTGCCAACATTAAAACACCCAATGTCCTAATAACCATCACATTATCCAAACGAGTGTTGTAATTTTATACTGTATTTCATAACAACACTCCTTTGTTTTTCTTTTCGATCCTTTCATGCGCAAAGAGTTTCAACAGACGGCCACATTCTTAATGCTAAAAGCGTGGTATCTGTATGAATTTCAACAAAAGAACATTTTCGTTTACGCGCATTCCACACTACCAGAACGTCGCGCCCCGTAAACCTTGTTTAGGTTAGGTTAGGTTATTAGTATATATATTGTTTAGGTTATTCAAATCCCTGCCATTTTTCTTTGATATTTTTATTGTTTTGTTTACAAAAAATGAGCTATTCAAGTTTTGACAGCGCACCGCCAGATATCTTAAACGCTGTAAAAGAACATAATATTCAAGTGAATTTTAATAATTGCACTATAAAAAATGTAAATTACTACAAAAAAATTCTTTCATTAATACTTAGTTTATTTGTATAAAATCAGTAATGGATGATATTAGGTTACTACTAGGACTGGCTGTTTTATTGTTAGCAATCTTTTAGAGGATTCATATTATGGGTGTAGATAAAGTCTGGTATACAATTGTTGATAATTAGTTATTAAAACACTCATGTGATACTATTATAACACTCGGCTTCGTCTCGTGTGATAAAACCACATTTGTGTTTTTATACCCCTTATTACACAACAGATGCATAAATAACTATTAAAAGATTAAAACGCGTGTAATTGTAACAGTTTTTTTATTTTGCGTAAAAGTTGCATTTTTTTTACAATTACACGCGTTTTATTCCTATAAATGTGTAACACTCGCGTTAATCAAAGAAAATACTACCTATAAATATATTTTTGACTCTTCATAAATATATCTTTAGGTTCTAAACAATAAATGATTAATACAAACACATAACAATCTCTTTTTCAACTATGATCGCCTGGTACTCAAATACTGTATAATGCTTTTTATCTCATTCTTTCGCCGGCTGATTCTCTACCGTCTCGTTTTTTCGTTTCATCAAGTTTGAAATCACAACGATTCTAAAGAAGTCTCACTTCAACAAAAAACAGGCAACAAAAATAATTGCTTCAACGGTTTCATACACTGAGTGTCAACTCAATTCTGACTTTATTATAACAATTAACTACGAGCTATTAGCCAATACTAAGAACCTTTAATAATAACAGAAACTAATTTCATCCCCACCATCTGGATGTGTGGCGGTCCTCCACAGTGCGGTTTTGAACGAGCTTTCTTCCACGTGCTACATAGCTGTGGAATGAGCTTCCTTGTGCGGTGTTTCCGATACGACGTGGATACCTTCAAAAAAAGCACGTACACCTTCCTTAAAGGCCAGCAACGCTCTTATGATTCCTCTGGTGTTGCAAGAGAATGTGGGCAGCGGTGATCACTTAACACCAGGTGACCCGTGCACTCGTTTGTCCTCCTATTCCATAAAAAAAAATTCGCAACAAAATTCGGAATAAGAAACTGATGTAACATAATTTATTCGACTGGTTACAAAAGTGAAGTAAACTCGCTGTGTCCCATTTATTTTGCAACGAATTTAATTACCAGCGAGGGTCAGCTAAACACGTAACACAATCACCGAGGAACCTCCTAGATATATGTTTATACGTCCACTAATTAGATGTACGAACGAAATAACAGACACAAAGGCTTAATTCTGTTCATGTGAGTCAAAAGCCTATTATCGCTAACAAACGCAACACACCCCTTTATTTTGATATGTTTAGAATTCAGAGCGAGTATTTAGCGCTGTTTAAAGTATTGAAAATTCACACATTGTTTGAAGCTTTCTTGGTTTGTTATTATTGTTGGTTTGTTTTTGTGCTGCTTCGAGAAATTTCCTGGTTCCTTTATGTGTAGTGTTATGTATTATTTTATGAAAATAAGGGATGAGTTGATCGGGACGTTCAGTTGATGGTAATTGATACGCCCTGCCCATTTCAATGCAGTGCCGCTCAGGATTCTTGAAAATCTAAGAGTTTCTAAAATTGCGTTCGCGACCTTGAGACATAAGATGTGAAGTCTCGTTTGCCAAGAATTTCACTAGCTACGGCGCCCTTCTGGCCGAAACAGAATAATGCTTACACAATACTTCTTCACGGCAGAAATAGGCGCCGTTGTGGTACCCATAATCTAGCCGGCATCCTGTGCAAAGGAGCCTCCCACTGGTTGTTGATTGTATTGATTTGATTTAATTTGCATGTTAGTGCTCCACGGGAGCATTGGTAATCATATTTATTAACTGCGTGTGCTACTGGTGCATTTTTTCCTATTGTTTGAACAAATTTTGTATAGAAAGTGCCATTACAAAGGCTACATTAAATAAACACAGGAGTAGTGTTACATAACGTAATCATAAATAAATAACTAAAAATTGAAGTGAATAATAGAAAGTTATTATTTTTTTAAAACAAACAATTTATACATTTAGTATACAAACATTTTATCACCCTTACCTGGGCGCTATTCACCTACGAGTTCTGAAGGCTACGGCGTGGCGTATAAGAAGTAGGTGTCAGTGCCTACGCTAGCTCGCGGCTACTAGATTACTTACAGGGTGTTCCGAAATGATGTTACGGAAAATTGGTTTATTTAGGTGATTTATACGTTTATCAGTGGTAGATTATGGGTACCACAACGGCGCCTATTTCTACCGTGAAGCATTAATGTGTAAACATAACTGTGTTTCGGTCTGAAGGGCGCCGTAACTAGTGAAATTACTGGGCAAATGAGACAACATATTATGTCTCAAGATCACGAGCGCTGCTGTAGTGCTGCTCAGAATTTTTGGGTTTTTCAAAAATCCTGAGCGGCATTGCATTATAACGGGCGGGGCGTATCAATTACCATCAGCTGAACGTCCTGCTCTTCTCGCCCCTTATTATCATAAAAAAATGTATTTATATTTTTGAATTTATTTGTTTATGATTATGGTTAAGTATTTCTATTCATGTGTTTATTTAATGTCGCCATTGTAACGCCACGCTTTATATTAAGTTGAGTGCTTTACGGCCGTTGCCAATATACTATCTACAGATAGAGATAAATTACTACCATCTACTGTCAGTAATTAGCTGTCAATAATCTGAAGCTGTCACAATATACCTGATAAGTCATTCTTATCGCCTTATATCGGGACGAGTGAATAGAAATTTCCATACAAACTTCTTACGCTGACAGACAGCGTGTACGGATTAGGTGAGTTTCCGTCGATAAGTTTATTGGGACAGAAAAGTCAACGATAGTTACGCTTTATATCTCAAGTAAGAGATAGACTGAATATTGGGAACGGCCGTTAGTAAGCTACATACTGAAACCTTTGATCAAAGCTTTCGAGTAATTTATATCTTTCAAATACCAAATAAACACAAATAAATGAAGTACAAAGTCTTCCCAAGTATTCAACCCTTTTAACTTCTAACAAGTGATATTCATGTTGGGTACTGTACATATGTGGCATCAATTTCTTGTGGCCTCTGAATACGTTACTGCTCCATTGGCTCTCTATGGTGAATGCAAATTCGAGAGGCCGAAGTAAAGTGGATAAATATTGGGAGCATCGAAAGGGTTTGTATGACCCATTTTGCGGGAGGGTTTTAGGGCCACCCGAAAGATTAGTAATAGTTGTGTGCCACTTGAAAAATATTTTTTGTAAAAAATGAGGGTTAACCGTATAAGTATTCAATAAAACGAGTACAGAACTGACAATATGAATAAATATAATTTAGTTAAAAGGGTTAACGTTCATTTTGATGTTGTTAAGAATATTTGTGTGATGAAATATTTTAGATTACTACTATGAACTGTTTTGTCCAAATAATCTTTACCAATAACTCTTCACTACAAGATGTGTGTGAGGTTAGGGTGCCTCTTGGGAAAGTCCTCAAGTGACAGTTTCCATTGGACCATGACTAAGGAGGTTGATGTTCCGATGCCTACATTCTAGCTTCCTCAATGGTTGGTACCATTTTCATAAGTACCCTACTTTGCTTAATTAAAATCCCTGATATATCTTCTCGGAATACCTGATATATCCCATATTAAAATCCCTGATATATCTTTTCGAAATACCTGAAATACTAAGTATTCTGGCAGTTATAATAATGGCAGTGTAATACTGTTACAACTTGAAATCTTCTATTTTTTTAAATTTAAAGTTAGAAGGTTTATTGTAATAGAAAGTTACATCATTTTCCGGCGCTTCACATATTTTTTTCAGTGTTATTATTTAAATATAACAGTAATGGAATGGAGTGTTTAAGAATTGCAGTGAACGTCAAAAAATATAATCTATTTGAGGTCTTCTTCATCAGTTCTATTTCATCTTCACTTCCTGTATGCGGGATTCGTTGTTAAGAAAACCAAAAACGGTTTATTTTTACCTATAATATGTTAGTTGTTCCCTAAATGTTATAATTATATACATCAAGGTATTATGATACCAGTCGAAAGTAATGAAATATTGTATTGTTGTAATGCAAATTTACAAATAAATATCACGTCTTAAAACATACGTACATAAGGTGAAAATTACGTTCGCAGAGTCCGTTGCATACATTCATTCAAAAATAAATATGCAATGCCTTACCATTCATACTATAGTCTTAAGTTTATTCAAATTCAAATACTTTTATTCAAATTAGGATGTAACATCACTTATTGAAAGTCAAAAACTACCACCCATTCCATAGAGAATGCTTCAGACCTCAGAAGAATGGGCGCAATAAACTCAACTTAGCTTAATAACAGATGATAACCAATACGAGTGGCAATCATTAATATTCTAAGACCTGTTCAGCAAATTTTCCATAAGATCACCAAAAGCAAGATTTTTTATTATTCAAATTAAAACAATGCGAGAATCGGACCCGTAATAACCTGCTCAATTACTTGAGATGTCGCTCTTTCAAATCTTAACAATTTGTTATTTTTAAAAGTGATAATATACTTCTCTGATTCATTACACCAATTAAATTTGAATTCATTAATTTATTTTCAAATTTAGTTTGTGTAATTAACCCCAGAAGTGAGGGTTATCACTTTAAGAAATAACAAATTGTTAAGATTGTTTATCTTTCGGTAACTTCAATGGAAATAGAGACATGAAAGGTACAGACTTGCCTACTATCCAAGTTTAAATTTCCCACCTTTTTTCTGTTTCTTTCCTTTATTACCTACAAGTGGCGCTGCCTGGTGGACTTGCTTCTACGTCTCGAAACTTTGATGTGGGTCGAGCGCGTGCGTTGTCAATAATATCTATCTGTGAGTGTAGTGAAAGTGTTCAGGACAGCCAAATCTCCGAAAAACAAGATTTAACAACGGCGGTCCTGCACCTTGTATATATTGTACCTACTTCCATTATCCTTCTCATTCCACGTATTTGCAATTCAAAAGTTTTCACCATTTTCTTTTAGGGTTCGAGTAGTTTTAGCAAAGGCTTTAATCTTGTTTTCAATTAAAATTCAATTAATCCTCGCGAAAGCGTGATCAGTTATGTTAGGTTGGGTAATAATCATGGGGTTAGTAGCAAGACACGGAAATTTTGCGAAAGATTTAATTTCACCCTCATTTAATGTTACACTTATAATATTAATTGTAATTATTTACATGTCTGCTGTATATCACAATTATTAATTAAAAGGTTCTTAGATTTAACTAAAAATATTTAAATTAAATGTATACATATCTATAAATTTATAACAAAACTCAATAAACACATTACTTTACTGTGCTGTGTGTATTTAAATTATTATTACTTATAGTACATTTAAATCGTTATATGAAATAGAAAATAATACTCATAGTTTTATTTATTTACATCGGCTTAACTCGCGACTTATCAGTATTGGTACTGACTTGTTTCAGACCAATCAGAGCTCCTTTATCAGTGTTAGTGTTGTGAGTTTGCGCTCGCGCCCCATCTAGCACTGCGAATTTATGCTCGTAATACGCTGTGAAAGGGTGGGAGGTGCGGGGTGCACCAACGCTACCAACACCGATTAATCGTGAGTTAAGATCGATATAAAAAAAGTTAATAATGTCTCACGAAAGTATTATGGCCTTACAAATAAACTTGGTATAAAGTTATACCTAAGAATAATCCAAGAATATGAAAAAGGTTTGCAAATAGCGCTTTTGCTTATTAGTTTAATCGGACACATAACGTTTCCCGCGTTTATTTGCAAGGCTGCTAGACATTCTGAAAATTTCAGAATAATCATTGTATTGACAGTGTTGTTAGCTATAGTCAACATTTTGCATATTCTTGGTTTATTCTCTGGTATAACTTTATAACCAAGTTTATTTGTAGGGCTGTTAGAATTTAAATTCATAGTTGTATCCTATCTGACTTATATCTAAAATATACACACATCTTGTACTTATTTAAACACGTAAAAGTAATAACAATACTATCGTGGTTAAATCATAACAAGAAAGGATTTTTTTTTTACTAAAATCACAGAGATTCTTAAGACTTAAACTCTGCATTGTATTTCATTGTGGTACTGATGTCACGTATTGAAACTACTTCGAGTTTGAAATTGCAGTTTTCTGGTTGAGCTACGACACGTACGGAAATGTATATGACTTTGTACCATTATGAAAAACGATATTATGATCGCTAGGAATAAAGTCTTACTTAATTATAAAAATGTAACTTAAAAAGTAAAAAACATTAAGCAAAATAAATGATGCGAGTTTTTTTTTCATAATATGTTATGTAAGCAATGTTATGTTGTAAATTAAAAAAAATCAACAAAAAAATCTACTGATTTTTTTAAGGTTTCAAGACATATATCTCATAAGAATAATAAGAATTTCATATTTACAATTTAAAATAAAAATAAGTCCATAGAATTAAGCTTGTGATAAAGTAATCGATGTTAATGTATCTCTGAGATCCTATGTGTGATGCCTTTGATGGCTTGAGTTATTAGGAAATACAAAAAATAAATAAATATCAAATAACATTTTTTATAATTATATAGTATCTATAGCTTATTTAAATACAGAGATGCCAACATCAGACGAAATTGCTCAGATAGACAGACTATAATCATTACAAAAATAACAGACAACAGTATTAGTAATTCAATTGTGAATTACAGGCGAACAAGACTATAGGTAATTAATATAATTAAAGTACTAAATCATAAAACGTGTCATTATCTAATAGAAAGGCATGATTGAAAGGCATGAAGTTCTGACTTACAACTGGCATAAGAAAGGAGGTATACATTATTTCATAAATTGTCATTATTCTGCTAAACATACAATTTAAATAAAATATCTTGGAGAAAGTTACTATATGCAGGATTTAATATTTAAATTATCTAACACATTATATCCTTTAACATAAAATATTAGTACCTTTTAGAAAAACATAAAATAATGATGGCGTAGGATATAATTGCGTTGGATAGATTGGGAGCACGGGATGCGAGTGCCGAAGCCGGGTTGCGAACACAGGAGCGAAACTCATGGAAGTCCGCATGAGTTATCGCACAGTAGTGAACATGGACGCAGGCGATGTCACAGTCTGAGAAGTCTGTGACATGACGCACCCGAAGTGCAGTCAGGTACCTGACAACAGAAACGTTACAATATATTCACTGACTTGCTTAAATACCAGAGAACTTCATTTCTTCTTCATTTTGAGGTATAATACAAATGGCTGCGAAGGAACGTACAATACTCTGAAGTGTGTTGAATAAATTTCGTTCGTTTTCCGTGGTATACTTCAAGAATCAACGTAATACAGTACACAATTTTAAATTTGTAAATAGTTCCCACCATCTATCGATGTTCGCTGAGGTTGTCATCACTAGTTTTAGTACCGCAGACTCTCGCTACATGGCTTACAGCGCCATAATGGCGAATATCAAACAGGCACGACAGCACTTTGACAGCCGCCAGTCCGATGGTATATAGTTGAGGTCAGTGAATATAATCTACTTTATTCTACAAAATAAATATTAATGGTCATTGGCAATGACGTTCTACATTAATTGACAAATCACGTCGTATAAAAACCGAAATATGGAACACGCCACAAATAACACTATATATAAATAAGCAATATATATAATAAGCTACGACTGCTAATTAATAAAATTCCTCATTATTTTAAATTCAGTCACATTAAGTATGTAACACCGAGTCTAAAAGCTATAAAATGCTGACCACTTTGTTATATAGAAAACATTTTTTATAATATTTTTAAGAAAGCCAACACCTAGTTGTACATACATTGAAATAATTAACAAACATAATTCATTCAAGCTAATAACAGGCTTCCACATGTACATATGAGCAAGTATAATATTATTAAATCTAACATATTAATTACAAACAAACAACACAATCATAATTAAAAATTATTAAATAAAACTTCATAAAATTATTAAATAAAACTCTCTCGCACTCCCATCGCCAGTTGAAAGCAAGGTAAAAAAGGAGTCATTCCACGCCTAATGTTAATTTGGTAATCACTGTTTAATTGTTTTACCAAATGAGCTCTTATTGAATTAATACTAGAGCTAAATAGATCGATTTTATCTGAGTCACAAAAATGATTGTATGACTGCATAGCTCTTAAAATAAATGTTTCTTCTTTAATCGTGCGACAGAATGGTACTGCAAAGATAGGCTGTTGTCTTAACATTCTATTAGGGACACACTTTGGTCAGTAATATGGAACAGTCAATCATACTTCTTAGTAATTTTATTAAGGTGATTATTATATCAGAAATATCTCTACGAGCTTTAAGTGGTAAAAGGTGGAAGCGCTTGCAGCGTTCTTCATAGCTTACATTAGGTATTTTAAACTTAAAGCCTAGATATCGTGTGTAAACTACTGAACCCTTTCAATTCGATTAATGAGTTCAGCATACATTGGGTTCCAAATGTGTGAACCATATTCAAGATGGCTGCGAACGAAAGAACATTCATATATTATTTCTATAAGAAAAATATTTTACAAAATTTTTGATCACGATTCACAAAACAATAATTTAAATTAGATTTGATGCCCCACTTCAGTGAAAACACGTAGCTTGACTTATATTGTGACATTTTTATGCCCTGATAAATCCTAGTCGATGCTTCGTACGTGCCTATAGAATTATCTTTAGCATTATTTTAACTTATGGTGTTTTATCGCCATAATAGCGTAGCCAAAATTGAAGCGAGGCTAAAATTGAATCTATATTTCTTTTCAAATTCATTTAAATATTTAATCAAAGTCCACAACTCAATATTTTCATTCAAAAATAAATAAATATCGCTTTTGACAGTGGGAGGCTCCTTTGTACAGGATGCCGGCTGGAAGCAGTTATGTGTAAGCATTATTGTGTTTCGGTCTAAAGATAGCAGTTAGTAAAATTACTAGGAAAATGAGACTTAAAATGTTATGTCTCAAGATGACGAGCGCAATTGTAGTGTCGCTCAGAAATCTTGGATTTATCCAGAAACCTGGGCGGCACTGCATTGTAATAATAATAATAATATTGACACACTTTTTATACAAATTATCTTGCCCCAAGTTAAGCATAATATATAGCCTCTGTTATGGGTTATAAGACAATTATATATTTAATACAATATACTTACTTATGGGCCAAAATAGTAACAGAATGGTATCCTAGAGAAGGAAAAAGACAGAGAGGGAGACCGAGTCGTAGATGGAGTGACGATTTAAAAGATGCCGCTGCTGTGACGTGGAGCAGATCATGTCATGACCGAGAACACTGGAAGAGTCTGGGGGAGGCCTATGCGAAAGCAAAACAATCTGTGCCGATGTCTACTGCAAACTAAATGTAAATCGAAAACTATGTAAAGATTGTTATTAAAGGCTATTATTATTATTATTATTATTATTCATCACACCCTTTCTAGTATCTACTAATTAACATTAAAAACATTTAATTGAATAACGTTGGTAACATTGAATATTATTTTTTATTTACTTACTTATAAAGCATAGTCCTATCGTTGCTATTTCTAATCTTTTTGGCAAGACCGTCTAAGGAGGCGGCTGTCACTTCTCTTAGCCCGTAATATTGAGTTAGGTTATATTCCACACCCCAATGTAATTCTCCTCCTCTTTTACCTGTTACATCTAAATAATACTGGGTATAATCTAGTACCTGAAAAGAAAAAGGTACTTAATTGAAACCATCGATAGAATATAATGACATTAAATTCAATACAAAAGTTATAATTAGCCTGGGTTGCATCATTTTAGCTGTTATAGTTAAGGTTTAAGTCAAATTTAACGTTAACAGAAACGCTGACCTTAACATAGACTGTGAAATGTGTTTAGCCATCGTATTCCTTCGCATAATGTGAAATATCAAGTCAATATCGAATATTTATTTGAAACTTTTGATAGGTCGCTATTTAGCTATTTAATATTAACAATAGATTTAACCGGAGAAGATTAGACGGTTACGGTTAACAGTTAAAGTTACGACATCATCAAAAAATTGTCAAATGGTGCATGTCATTTTTACACGCTTTTTATTAGCCTCACCAGTACACTTATTTGTTTATAACCGACTCATTTGAGCGCGATTTGGACCCACTTTAAACGGCCAGATTTCATTTAAAACTCGTAGATTTATCATGACAATACATTAATTTGATAGATATATTCCATTTTTCAATTTGCAAAATAAGATTTTTGTTAATATAAATTAATTAGGTAATATTGATTTTCGTCGATAAGGCAGGAAAAGAGGGTAATTTTAAATTTTAACCATTACCTCTAACCTACATATTTATCTTATATTAGGAAATTTTCATTATATAGCAAACAGATTTTTGTACTTTTTAGCGTATTTTTTAGTTTTCTTTAAACTATTATTTACTCAAACGGTACTTTAACATGTTTGTTATTGCTAAAGTTAGTTGGTGAACCCAGCCTTTAAAGTGCACGTATCAAATGTAAGCATCTGTTAATGCAATTTATACCTTATCACGTAACAATAAGGTTTGATTGACGAGGCATCATTTGCGCCATTTAGCGGTCTTTAATACAAATCAATGAATTTATTATACGATAACTTCTTGAGTTAATAGTTATTATTAAAATTAAGAAATAAATAAATGATTTACCGAAAATAAGAAAATCCGATCAGTTTTGTGTCCGGAAGTATTATTTTTAAGACAAAATTCTCGTATCACAAATAATTACAAGAATTGCCTATTGAAAATTAGCACGACTCAAAAACAAGACAGTAATATTGATAACCTATACATTTCATCCTTGATTGTACCAAATAAGATTAAATAAATTCATTAGCACGATGTAGAAGTTGTAAATCGTCGTATATGATTTGGAGAGACGTACTACCGTTTGCTTTAAGAGTTATTTTTTCACAAATTTCTCTTTAAACAATTCGACACGTGTTTTGCCTCTACACGAGGCATCCTCAGGACGTTTTGTCTCGCCAAAATCTGGCACGAGACTGAATCACATGAGCCGGAAGCTGCTATTTTATACCCTAGTCCCTTGAAATAATGCCCTGTGATTAGTCGGCTGTTGTGACGTATTACCCTCGGAAGAGATACGTAACAAAGGTGATGGGACTAAATTTGTTTGTTCATTCAACAATGTAAACATGTTATTTTTGTGTTTTATTATTTCTAATTGCTGTAACACATTTAAGCGAAATCCTTTTTCACAAGTGTGTAAAACATACATATTTTTTCTACAATTTTAATTTGTTTATCTGAATGTTCACTTAAAACAAACAAAATCGGTTATGTTGTTTCTTCATGACTTACAATAAAAAGTTCAAAATTACGTTGAACTTGACATTGGCAAATATTTTTTATATTCAAAATATTCTCACTTACTTTTCCATTATTGGTGTCAAACTTATACAGCCTCAACCCAGGATTGGAAATGCTGCCAGCACCTCTTGGAGTTACTGACGGTGCCAACAACGCCCATGACACAGGACGACCTAAAATAAATATATTATTTCATCATCATCATCATCAGTCAGAAGACGTCCACTGCAGGACAAAGGCCTCCCCCAAAGATCTCCACGACGATCGGTGCTGCGCTGCCTTCATCCAACGTATTCCGGCAATCTTGATCAGATCATCGGTCCATCTTGTGGGGGACCTACCAACACTGCGTCTTAAAGTATGTGGCTGCCATTCGAGAACTTTACTTATACATTATATTAATTTAAATTAATGACGCCATTTTAGTCGCAAATTTCTATTGAAGCCTATGATTTAGAAGGTAAACTTCACAAGTATTTGTCGAATACTGCCGATGCTACTAAAATGACTCTACTACTTATGAACTAAATAAACATAAATACAGATGCCCCATGGCCACTACTACTTCACAAGGAGTAGGTCTTAAAATGAACAAGGACAAGACGAAGATCATGTCTAATGCCCATGTCGCACCTACTCCCGTAACAGTTAAGAACTGTACTCTCTAAACTGTTGACGGGTACTGCCTTGGACAAATAATTCAGCTAGGCAGGTCCAATTTCGGGAGGTCACCCGTCGGATCCAATTCGGATGGGCAGCGTTCGGGAAGCTCCGTAAAATCTTCTCGTCCAAAATACTACAATAGACACTGTGGTATTGTGAAGACGAAGGTTTTTTAACCAGTGTGTTGCCAGTGATGACATACGGAAAGCAGACGTGGTCGCTAACTATGAGTGTTAGGAGGAAGCTCATTGTCGAGATCGAATCATAAATGAGGAGATCCGTAGGAGAACCAAAGTCACCAACATAGCCCAGAAGTTGTGAAACTGATGTCACAGTTGGCTCACATAGCTCGATGGACAGATGACCGTTAGGGCAATAAAGTCCTCGAATGGCAACGTACCGGAAGACGTATTGTTGGTAGGCCCACAAGATGGACCGACGATCTGGTCAAGATCGCCGGAATAGGTTAGATGAGGGCAGCGCAATACCGATCGACATGGCGATCTTTGGGAAAGGCTTTTGTCCAGCAGTTGACGTCTTCTGGCTGAAATGATGAATGAAACAATGAAATACAGATTCTGTTACATGATTGTGCTTAGATCTCAAAATTAATATTGAAAACGTGTATTTGCTTTGCTTTATCTATGAGAATAAGCAAGTTATAGTAGTCACACACTTCTACGCAACACCACCCGTTTTTAGTACCCCGTTGCCACCTTCTGTCATCCTGTGGGACGGTCGCGGATAAAGTTGTCGTAATTGATCGTCCTGATCGTCAGTCATTCTTTACACTTTAATAAAATACCGGTTCCGCCGCTGTGATTCCTCTGGTGTCGCAAATGAATCTGGGCAGCGAATTTACCAACGGGTGCCCCCGGATACGTACGTTCGTTTGTCCTCCTTTTCCGTTGAAACAGTATATATAATGAGTTTTGTTCCATCAATCTTCAAAATAAGTCGAAAATAACTGTCGTTCTTGTTACATATCCAGTAATCATTCACCATGAGATGAAGCAAGTAAGTGTCCCTGTTATACAAAGTCTCATTTATAATACACCTGAGACAAAAACTTCGTAATTTATTTTGTACATAGTTGAATACAGGTGAAATTTCTTCGTTTGTTTTATAGTTTGGCAATTAATTATACTGAAGAAAAGCGATACCGGCCTGTAACAATTTTATAGTCGACTAAAAAAAGGAAAATCTCAATGCGATTGTCCTTAGTTTATAGATCGATGTGAATTATCCTTAAATGTATTTATGGAAATCTGTTTATTTTTCTCGAGAATGTCGTTTTTGTAACCTTTTTTTATAAGTTTAAATATTATGCATGTTTGAAGTCGGTATGATTTTTCTAAAATGTTTACTATTTTAATAATGACTTTGTACTGCAGAATAGGACTATTCACAGTATTTATGACCTGTTTTGTTTTAATGAAAATGACCTTGACCCACCCTAGAGAGTCAATAAGAGAAAAATTTAAAGAAATTAATGTGTTGATTGTAGCCGCTTTGTTTTAATAATGTTTTCACTTCTTATAACTTTGAACAAAGATAACATTGGTGACCTTATGAATCAAGCGAATAATAATTATGCAATTTTCAACCCTTACAGAATGAGAATATATTAGAACCCTTCCGGAATTCTATACTTTATATAGATAAACCTAATCTGTTTGTTATTTAAGAATGTGTCTGTTAATTCCGAAACAGATGGACTTTATGACGGGACTTATGATGGCGCATATTATATAAAATCTGACTACTTCAATTTTACGAAATGAGTAAAGTTCCACGAGAAACGTATAACAAAAAATTAAATTGAATTTTGCTATTTAATACCTAGGTCCTAAAGAATCATTGAGAGAAAAATTTTAAGAAATAAACATCTTGACTGTTGCTTCTCAATTATGTTATTATTCTTGATAATGTATGTACATAGGTACATAAGTGAATTTGCTAGAAACTAAGTCGAAGTAAGTCGAGTTACTAAGTCTTTTGTGGGGCGGTGTATAAATATGCTTTCACAACAAATTCAAAAGAATTATTAAAAAAGAAATTTATGTGGTAAAGGTTACTATAACATAAATGACTTTCTTAATAATTCCATTTATTGGGAATTGAGCGACCGCCCACAGGCTATTAAATAATAAATTTTATTGTACGTTTTTACATCATAATCATGTTTTTATATAAAAAAAGAAGTCCGCTGAGTTTGTTGCGCCTGTTCTTCTCAGGTCTGAAACAAATGTTTTGGAATGGGTGGTAGTGTTTGACTTTCAATAAGTGATTTTATATTCTATTTTTAATAATATATTTAAATTTAAATTTGAATGAAATTATAAACGTGGAAATAATTGGTACACTCGATACATAGTCTACACGATAGTCAAGACTTTGTTGAGAACTATTTGACCTAATTTCTTCTAACTCCCGATCCCATCTAAGTTCAGCATCGAATTACACGAAACAAACTATAATACTGGCCTTACAATCTGGATGTGTTGCGTACATCCACAGCTGGGTAGATTCATCTAACTTTCTTCGTACAACCAAAAATTGAAACTAATTCTTCTTTTACGTTAGTTTTGACGTGACGAGCAGGACGTTCAGCTGATGATAATTGATACGCCCACTCAGGATTAATGAAAAACCCAACATTTCTGAGCGACACTACAATTGTGCTCGTCACCTTGAGACATAGGATGTTAAGTCTCATTTGCCAAGTAATTTTACTAGCACAGTAATACTAACACATTACAGCTTCACGGCAGAAATAGACGCCGTTGTGGTACCCATAACCTAGCCGGCATCCTGTGCAATAGAGCCTCCCACGGGTCATGTGTTATGCAATAAAATTTTCTAATGTTAGAATCATGCATCTTTATGATATATATAATAGCATATTTGAATGATAGCTAAGTAAATTTTAGAGTAGTTAAGAGCTTTGATCGTCATCATCATATCAGATGGAAGACGTCGACTTCTGGACAAACTATCCCCACGAGGAAAAAAAGGTCACATCTCTTCCCGTGCGTGTCGCACGGGATATAAAGAATGGAGGTTTTCCAGCAGCATTATTTGAGAGAGCATTACAAACTTCTGCGATCGCCAACCCGCTTATGGTAAACACCCCCCCAAAAGTTTTAATAATATAAATTAACACACCACCATTGCAACACCAGAGGAATCACAGAAGCGTTGCCGGCCCTTTAGAAAAGTGTACGTGCTTTTTTTTGCAGGTATGTGCACTTGCGTACACCCTGAAAAATCGTAAGGGAAGCCCAATCAACAGCTTGGTTGTACGTGGAAAAGAGTTCTAATGATTCCTCTAGTGATGTAGAGACCATTGAGAGAATTCGCAAGACGCGCCGAAAATTGGCTATTACTCTAAATAACTAGCCTCGTTTTGCGGAGTATCCAGGATGTTATGACTTGGGCGTCTTCAAAAAAAGCACGTACACTTTGCTAAAAGGCGGAAATGATCCTATGATTCCTCTAGTGCAATCCAATCTCAATTATCACACGTAGATACGTACGTACGTACGTAATATACAAGTACGTACACGTACTTGTATATTCATGACTTCCAAATCTCATTAAATTCAGAATATATCTATATATATACCATTTATGACACATTGAATCAGCATGAATAATGTCGCTTATCAAAGCTTATATTACTTTGAGTTTCTTAATTTAAGTGCTTATTTAGAATTATTACTTGAAAGCGTGTTAAAATATTTTTATAAGAAATCACACTTAAATGCCTTTAGCGTTTTATCTTTAATCACAGTATAATGCTTAGCTTACTTTGTTTTCTGCTTTATAACTTCATTATTGTTCTAAGGTTTTATAACGTAATTAACTTTTATTGACATTTTACGTGTAGTCGTTCGACACGAAGTATAAATTTCGCAACACATTTGATAGTATCTGGTAAATTGCGCGCTTCACTGTAACACATTTATATAACCTTCAAGATGTCGAGATGAAATTTGCATGTTATAATACGATTCTAATAGTAAGTACTACCAGGTTGAAAACTGTCTATTGTATTATTGAATGTTAATTGTTATTTAGTAGGAGATGTAAAGTTAAATGTTTTATAGGTTGTATATTATCTTTAAACTATAAATACCTAACCTATTGGTAAAAAGTACTTTTTTATATTAGACACTTCTGATTATATGTTTTTAGACTTTTATCATCGCGGTACTTTAACATTGTGATTATTATGACGGGTACTCACGAATTGCATGAATCGTGGTCACGGCGGGACTGCGAAGGCGGCGAGAAAACTTGACACATTGACACTTGACACTCATAATACATCAAACTGTCCACTTGGCGCCTAGTTCGTTTTGGTCTTTGATTCCCTAATTCACGACACACACTACTGACGACGTCCATTCTATCGGATCTTTTTGTACCTGCTTTTGATTATTAGTTATTATACTTTAGATTATATAAATATGTTAACTCGTCCCCGGGAGCGAATTTGAGTCACGAGACAGACTCTTATAGAGGGCTTTTGTTTATGCTTATTACTCGACAATACCTGATCTATCTCAGCAAAAAAATTACTAAAATTGATTAGCTTTTTGCTATGACATTTTCAAAGAAAATGCACGGACAAAATCTAGTACGATATAATACATATTCACTCAAATAAGCTTTTGCCGAAATATTTTTAAGCACCACGAACAAAACTTAGTCGTTAAAGAATCAAATCGGCCCGTGTTCACTTGTAGGTTACAAAAATTAATTTAAACTGTTAATATCACAACGCTCGACCCGAGCGTGGCGTGCCGCGGCAGCAGCCGGCGAGTACCAGAACCGAATCCACCCTTACTTGTTACTAATAACTTATTTCTACTAGTTTAATGCTCATTTCACATATTTTTAGGGACCAACAAGTAACGATCAGACGTAATTTCTACAAAGAGGTTAACGATCGGAAAATATCGGTATAAAATTGAATATAAGCATTTGTTGCTGCAACGTTAGAATGATTTTTATCTAGAAAAGTCTTGGAGATTTCGGTCACTTTCTGTACTGTAATAGATTAGATCGTCAATTATTTGCCAAACAAAGGCCAAGCCAGTTCAGTTTGCTCCACTCTTTCACTCTCCTCTCACTTTGCTTCACTCTAATAGTAGTTTTGTAATGGTACTTTTTTAATTCGATTCCCAACAATGGATTTTAGTAATTGATGTGCTTGAAATGCATGAACTGTGTCACTTATCGTTAAAAAATATCGATCAATAGAAGCACAAAGTATAGGGTGCGGTTAATGATAAGATATTCATCGCACGCGATATGGTATCAACGGCAGCATGTCCTTTACTTATAGTTTTGAAAGCATTGTCTCTTAAGTGTGGCGCAAAAGTAATGTCACATTGTTAATTTGGCGTAATTACAGTAATACATCTATACGCACATTATCATAATAAGAATAAAACCGTTTTAATTCCGCACTAAAAATCAATAAACATTTGAACAGCTAAGAATGTTAAGCTCGATAGCTATAACTACAAAATTTCTTTTAGTTCAGCGTGCCGGTTGGGAAATCTCTCTTCCAATGATTTCGACTTTTGTCTGTTTTAGGCAACTTTTTTTTCCATCTCTTGGATACTATTCTGTAACTCCTTTGCTATATTTACCCACTTTATCTCGCATTATGTGTCCTGCTTATCTCCACTTTTGTGTGGTCGATTCATTTGAGTACGTCGGTAAGTTTTGTAATTTTCTTTAAGTTAGTGTTTCTAATCTTATCCTGTAGTGTAAAACCGGCCATACTTCTCTCCACTAATCTCTGTGTAACGCCATGTTTTTCTCTTAATTCTGTGGTTAGGATCCAAGTTTACATAATATAGGCACATAGATACACATTAAATTTAAAAGTGAATGCAAAAATGTTTTCGAAAATATTTGATTTTGATTATAATACGAGTAACCCAAGCAGACGAAAAGTGCATCTAATCGTAATTGTACGAAAATGTAACTGTACCTTCACTGTATATAATCCTGAATGTATCAGCATGGCGATGTCCATAAAACTGTCCAGCAATCACGTCACTGAATGCTCTGACGACATGAACTAGTCTTGCATTGGCTGTGGGGGTGAGCTCTCCACCACCTGATGCTGATGAGCTACCAGCATTGTGCCTCTCCTCAACGCCAGGTCCCGAGTGAGCTACGAGGTATACCTACACATACATAATGAATTGTTACTGTAGTCTTATAAACTGTTGAAATAGAGTTAAAATATAAGAGACGACGAGAAAGAACGAAAGCGTCCGAACGCTTGAACGACCTTGTAAGTACATTAATCTACTCATGGTATAGAAATATATATATGAAAGGCAGAAATAAAACAATAACAGCACAGTAACTGTCGAACATGATGCCCCAAATCATTAAGATTTGAATTCAAGTGCCAGAATAAACGTGTTAGCGCAGGTGTCTACTCAGAGGCAGACGTTTTGCGTTCTTGCGTTCTGAATTATGGGAGAAATGCTATCCATCCCGCTTCTTAACGTTCGAGGTAAACAGAACCGAACAGTTTTCTGTCTGAACTGTTCTTCCAGCATGTCAAAGTCAAAGCCAAATAAACTTTATTCAATTAAGGTTAAACTAAGCACTTTTGAATCGTCACTACAAATATTTCTTTCAAATGACTGAATTTACCATTTTAGGTTCGAAAATAATTGAGCTCGTGAGAAGAAAATGTAAGAAACTCAACGGCCACTCTTTTTAATAAAATAGAGTATTTTACAATGGCTGTAATATACATAACAAATTAGTTTGTATGGTGCTGCATCCAATATGAGTCGTGTTTAAATAATATAAACTATTTCATAAAAAGTAATAAAGAATTAACTGTATAAATATAAATTGTCGTTTATTGGAAACATCAAGCTAGAGGTTGGTTCAAGCTCTAGAGAGATTGAATTCATTGTTTGTGTGAGGATGCTTCGTAAACATAATGGTCGTGATTACTGTCACAATTAGTTATTGTATCTAACAACATGCGCTTTGATACCGCGGGATGCCACTCAGAAATTTGGGTTTACGCTAGAATTCTTAGCGTATGTATTGAACATTGTAATGGGCAAGGTTCAACCCGGGACCTCTAGCTTAGTAATCAGGGTCACTAACCATTCGGCTATATGGGTCGTGAAAAATGTTAGCAAACTCAATATATTTTTGTTTTAAAAAAATTGTAAGACTGTAACTAATTGTTTTTTAGTCATTTTATACGTCAATACAAAGGCGGTTTTTCAGTGTAATGATAACTGACCTATGCTGTCTATTTACGGCCGCTTTCAATAACCTATCTATCCTTAGTTTAACTTACTAGAGGTAAGACAAATGTATCCTTTTACGCTTTCTTACATTTTAATAACCTATCGACACAATGTATTGGACTATAACTATATTGGACATGACTATGGATAAATAAGAACTTGTCATTAAATGGTGACAGTAATGTATCCGTAACTAGAGTTACGTTATTGAAAAGGGCCATTAATTTATTATTTTGACTCATTCTGTACTTTCACAAACACTTTAGGGACTTGAGCCGTAGTAAGGAAACATAAGCTTTTATCCATAAAAAAATCCGTTTAAAATTTTATTTTAATAAAAAAAAAGTAACGTGGTGCTACCAATTAAAAACATAAATTTAAACATTGAAAATGATACCATACCATACCCTAAAATATCAATTGATACCACTGCATATGCATGCACGGACACGAGGGACGAACGGGTCGTGACTTCTTTAGTTAATAACTTTCACTTGTATAATACTAAGAACATTGCAGATTTTCACTTTTGAGTGTTTTTAGCGTTTTTATTTTATGCCCGGTAATGGGTAACAATAATAAATTAATAGATGACCAATGCTCATAATTTTAAAAGGCATTGACAAGGCAGTTTCAATAAAGGCAGTGAAACACAGCACAGACTATGAAAATCATTTACATGGATCATCTATCAAAATATAAAATGAAAATGGTCTTTGTTTGAGGCTCTTTCAAGCCTAAACCACTAATCGTATGGACATAAAACTCCCACCATTCGATACTAAATTTATCCTAGATAGTTTAAGGCTACTTATTTTTTATTGTATTTGAAATAAGATGAATAAAATTTAATTTATTTCCTTTTAAAATTCGCCCAGCGAAGCGGGCGGAAACGGCTAGTATTTATATATAATGAAAATGGTCTTTGTTTGAGGCTCTTTCACGGCAAAACCACTGATCGTATGAACGTAAAACTCCCACCATTCGATGCGTTTATCCTAGATGGTTTATGGCTACTTATTTTTTTAATTCCATCGTTCCTTCCTGTTAAAATTTGGCCAGCGAAGGGGCAGCAACGGCTAGTAAAGAATATAAAAATGGTAACGTAATATGATTCAGCCCAAGTGAAGTATAATACGTAGCTATATTTTATTTACCGCATAAAAATGCTAACACCTTTTTATGTCCGCGCCATTGCGTCGAAAATGTAATGTGTGCTTTTGGAGTAACGAAATACAAACATTGAACGTTTTATAAATCAAAAGTCATGCTCTTTCATAATTATGTTTATATCAATTTAAGCATCATAACTAAAATAAAAAATATAAAGCATTTTATTACTAGTTTTAAAAATATACACAAGGAATAAGAAACTTTATATCTACCTTTACATAAAGTAAGTAAAATTAATATATGCATAATTTATCATGATTATTTTAGCCGTTAAAAAGCATTTATATGTTAAGTCCGTTTATATATAAAGGCCGCTTTGCACCGGATGGCGGCTAGATTATGGGTACCACAACGGCGCCTATTTCTGCCGTGAAGCAATAATGTGTAAGCATTACTGTGTTTCGGTTGAAGGGTGCCGTAGCTAGTTAAATTACTGGGCAAATGAGACTTGACATCTTATGTCTCAATGTGACGAGCGCAGTTGTAGTGCCGCTCAGAAATTTTGGTTTTTTCAATAATCTTGAGCGGCACTGCATTGTAATGGGCAGGGCGTATTATTTACCATCAGTTGAACGTCCTGCTATTCTCGTCCCCTATTTTCATAAAAAAGTAGGTAAGAATTCATGTGTTCATTTAATGTCGAAAATAACGCGAAAACCTATTTTGGAAAAGAGTTGATACAAAATAAGTTTAAGCATCAATTGAAAACTACGTTGTTATATCTAAAACGCTGCGCAGTTGTTTATATTGGTCAAATTTACAATCGGGAATTTTACTTTAGTATCGTGGTTCGGCTGTTGTATATTTTATAAAGTTAACATCAAATCAATTAGAATCAAAACCAATTTATTCACGTAGGTCATGAGAATGACCCTTATGAATGGCAAAAAAATAATTTTTTCGTAAGTCGTAAAGGTCAACCCTAATGAGAAGAAGAAGAAGCAAGAAAGTGATTGCTCTTTTAAATCAAGATTAAAATTTCCATTGTTTTACAAATCATTTCAATAACAATATATTATGTTAAGTGATGCAACAAACATACTACATACAAAAATGATATAATATATCTAGAAAACCTGCTTATATATAGCTTGGGTATATATTTTGAAGTAAGAAGGGCCTTAAAAATTATGAATGAGACTGAGGAAATATTTTATGTAAAGAACAGCTAGAATTAAAAATTTAACTAATTACCATTTCATTTTTTCTCCGGGCTTTACTTAGCACATGTTCCAACCATTCCCACTGCGCCCTCCCCCTGTGAGGTACATCAGTCTTTGTCGCTCCTCCTGACCACAGCACACTGTTCAGTACTACGATACGAAGTTTGCTGTACGAATGTTCTATAGTGTAATATCCACCTGTGAAAAGTGCAAGAATAAATTAGGTAATTAAGTTTTAACATATTATTTCAAGCATCTGAAAAATACTTTTTAAAAGGATTGTGCATGGTGCAAGGCACGCGAAACGTCGCGATAAATAAATGACGTAAGTTTTTCGCAATAACTAGTGTAAAAATTCAGATTGAAATTATTGAGAAGTTTTGTTTACTAGTTGGTGTGTTATTTACTACAATTATCAGTGAGTCTTAACCACTCGTCTAGTTTTGGATGATCATTTACTATCAGTAAGATATTGGTTATGGAATCGTTATCAATTATTTACAACGATAAAGCCACTATGTTAGCTTGACTTGTATCTTTTGTAGCTAAGATTGAATACTAATAATATAATTTAGGAATCCTTAGACGAAATTTTCAATACTTTCAATATATTTAATTTACATACTTTCAGATTTCTTTATGGAAAAGAGAAAGAGCGCACGGGTCACTTGGTATTAAGTGATCACTGCCTCCCACATTATCTTGCAACACCAGAGGAATCAAAGGAGCGTTGCCGGCCTTTAATGAAGGTGTACGCGCTTTTTTGAAGGTACGCATGTCGTATCGACCCGGAAACACTGCACAAGGAATTTTATTCCACAGTTTTACAGTACGTGGAAGAAAGCTCCATGAAAATCGCACTGTGGAGGACCGCCACACATCCAGATGGTGGGGATGACAACCTAACTTCTGGCGTGTCGTGCAAAGTTGGAGGAGCTATTCGGAACACTTCCCGTGATAAATGCGGTAGAAGACACACAATGAAGCAACGTCTCTACGCAATGCCAAGTGATCCAGACGTTCACAGAGCAGTGACACTGCCCGACGATTCAAGCTGCTCTGCATTGCATGTATTCAAATAAATCAATGTATGAAAAGCTCATAACAAATTTGTCATGGCTATCAAACAGTATTTAATATATAATCAACTTTAATTTGTACCAAAATTTATGTATGACGCGGGATTCAAACCCGCGCCTGTCGGGTTCCACCCGAGCGCTCTTACTTACTACACTTACTTAAGATTTAGTATTCAGTAATCTCCGTCCATTTTTGTGTAAGTGTTAACGTTAGATGCGAAGGTACAGTTTTAATCCAGATGTCATTAAGCGCTCAAACTGAAAGGTTCTCTTGAGAATACAAATCAAACTTAGCTTCTAAGCTATAATGTATTGCATAAAGTATGGATTGGTTTTGCAAAGAGTGATAAATGCAAACACTTTTTAATGTAAACAAAAAAAATGTGTTCTTTATCACGGGAGTATTGTATTTTGCTGACATAATACTTTGGACTAAATATATATCGGTCTTCTAGAAAGTAGTGAAAACTACGTACAAAGGTTGTGTTACATATTGACTATGACTTATTATAAGTCCTTACCAGTTTCAAAAGTCTGCAAAGCATCGGAAGGTAGCCATTGCATCCACATATCAACCAGCTTCCGCGACGGTGGGGGATCGTTGTGCCCTAGTGCGGGGAACACGAACTGACTGCTAAACGTCCGTCCAAGAATGTCGGTAACGTTTCTAACTGCCTCCAGCCTCACTTCATCGCTTAAGTGTTCCATCGACGATGAAAGTATGTCTCTAAGGAAATAATTACACGTAAGACATCTAATATCATATATAAAATAATACCTATTGCTGAAGAAGTATAATAATATCTATACTTATAATAAATATGTAAAGATCAAATTTCTAAACAAAGAAAAAAAATATGAAAGCCGAGTCAAGGGGGTGTAAGGAGAGAAATAGAACAAGTCCCGATTTTTTTGAATTTTTTTGTTTCTCTGTCTGTTTGTAAGGGCTAATCTCTGAAACTATTAGACTGATTTAATTGAAATTGCATGATGAAACCTTACATCCTCGGTCAACATCTTAGATACTTTTCATCCCAGCAAATTAAAGACTTTGCGTGGGACGGTTCAAAATCTATAGTTATTTATATAGCATAGTACACAGAAACTAACGCACATAATACAATAAAATTTGGCATGTTGATACCTTATTTTGCCGGACAACACCATAAATACTTTTCATCCCGGAAAATTAAAAAGTTCCCGTAGGACAGTTAAAAACCTATAGTTACTTATATATGGTACACAACAACTAATGCAAATAATTTAATAAAATTTTATAAAATAATATAGCGGCTTTTTCTGATGTAATTAGGATCACTGATCTTGTATTTCTTCAGATTACGTCGATAACGCTGTTTGGTAGCGCTCTCCTTAAAAATCAATATTTGAAAGAGAATTGTAGCCATTTGTCAAATGCACCACAGAACAATAATAATAGCCCTTATTTACAATCTATGTATATGTGCAGTTACATTTCTTATCTTAAATCGACTAACTGTTATGATTTGTTTATATACAAAGTAACCAAGTGTAAATTATTGTATTAGACAACGGTTTCTAGATTGTCGTGCTTTCCAGCATAGGTCTGACCAAGTGTTCTCCACAAAGATCTATCTCTTGCTTTCCTCATCTAAGTTACACCTGCCACCTATTGAGTATCATCTTCCCATCTTCGATGCTGTCTTCCGTTATTTCTCGTTTTATATCTTGGACACTATTCTATCACTTATTCAGTCCATTTCTCTGTCTTATTTCTTATTAGTTGTCCAGCCTGTTTTTATTTCAGTTTTTCGATTTGACATATTTTTCATTTCTATTACATAAATACCTTTTCTTATTGTTGCTAGCGTAATTTTGTCTTTTAGTTTTATGTTTAGTATCCTTCGTTCCGTTCTGCGTACCACAAATTACCGCAGCCAACATTCTCTTGCAATACCGAATGAATCAAAAGAGCATTGCTGGCCCTTTAAAAAAAGTGTACGTGCTTTTTCTTTAAGTACCCATGTCATATCATCCTGGAAACACCGCACAAGATAGCTCATTCCACAGTTTGGTTGTACGTGGAAGAAAATTCCTTGAATACTGCACTGTGGAGGAACGCCACACATCCAGTTTGTGCAAACTTAGCGTAAACAAACTAACAAATCTGACAAAGAGATTTAGACATTAGCTCAAACAGAAAAGTCTTCCACCTTATTAAATGAGTATAATCTTAATATATATAGATTACTTGACACGTTGTTTGTCCGCTATGGACTCCTAAACTAATGAACGGATTTTAATGGAGATTACTTCATGGAGTGTAGTTTGGTCCAACTTGAGAGATGGGATAGTTTTTATTTCGATTTGGGACCCATAATTATTTTTATTTTCAATATTTAGTTTGTATGGACATTTTTTCTATTAGAAAACTTAATGACGCACGGTTTGACAGTTCCGCTGTGAAACAATTTCATTATAACAACAGGGAGCATTGTTTACGAAATAATCTCTGATGTTTTGAAATATTATTAGCAAATTCCTATAAAACAGTATTTTTTTATTATCTACAGAACAACGTCTGTCTGGTCAGCTAGTATAATATATAAAAAAGAGAGTTATTCAGTTTAACAATTTTAATTAAAATTAGATCATAAATCATCATTTGATTGCATTGTGATGTGAAATTATTGATATAAACATTAATTAAAATACGTGCACGTGCGCCGTGCCCTATAAGTGTGGCCATACTGTCGACAGTCTAGGCATTCATGCTTGAGCTGTCATACGGTACAGACCTCTCTGGGACGTTCTTACGCTGCTCGTAGAATATACGAAGATGATCAAATACTTTTTGCAGTTTTCTTTCGATGATCCAATTTTGAGTGATCACCACCAAGTCATCATTTTAAAAACAATACCGAGGCTTTTATTTTCGTCATATATAATACTCACCCCGTCCATAGTACGAATTCAAGCGTATCCGGATGTCGCTGTGCCATAAAGTCCACGGCACTTTGTATGAGAGGCCACGAGCTGTCGCATGTGTGGTCGCGGTGTCGCCCATTTCTGTGATTGTGGTCGCTATTAGCGCGATTGTGCTTGCAACCTGAACAAATGAATGAATAATTTAGTTTGAACTCTGTGGATTCAATTTACTGAACAAAGAAATGGACTTATATTTCTTTTTCAAAAGCTTTGTTGTTTGATGTAACCTGCAGTATCGTAGATTGAATTGAATATAATATCTTATATAGAACGCAATATTTTTATCAATAGATACACACACACGTAAATTATCTACGATACAATAATACATTTTGCTGATAAAATAATAAATTTGCACCCCTTGTATGATTTTTATATTATTTGGTTTCCTGGTTTGTAGTGGATGCTTTTGTGACAAAAATTACCTATAAAATCGTGGACTGGCCATTTTAGGACGTTTACGTCTTTTTTAAATAAAACGATGTTGTTCAAAATATATTTTTAAAACCACAATGCTACACAAGCTGTAGCATGTCGTAGCAACTACGTGATTCGTTAAATGTGCTACGCGAGCAGTTTCACCAAGTAAGCCAATCTCGGCGCTTCGTTACGATTTTAGAGCTTGTTGAAGAGAATTATATATATAAATATTATTTGCGACATAGCAAAACTTAGAAACAATACGATATCCTGATTTAATTATGCTTTGTTTTTAGACTTTGTGTATGTACTCAATTAAGTTTTTCGCTAGCTTTCTATTCTTCGTTTTTATTTATTTATCATTACGAACTCCATCTTGACTTAAAAGTGTGGCAATGGGTTTCTTGCTATTTCTTCTCATTAGCTCAACCCTTTACGAAGTAGCGGTAAATTCAATAAGAAAAAATATTTTTATATTCTAATTTTTTTTTGACATTCATAAGTGTCATTTTCGTGACCTATATGAATAAAGAGTTTTTGAAATTTGAACTCAACTCATGTTAGCAATCCGGACAAGTCTTCGAGATCTTTGGTTTGCTGTTATATTTATGTAAATTTGTAACGTTATAAATAAATATATTTAAAAAAATTAACTTCATAGATTTTTATAGATTTACATTTTCATGAAGTCTAGTGAGTTCCATGAAAAGATATACTATATTTTGATTCTACTCTAGGGAATATCTTAATATGATAATTGTAATGTTGCCTCTTGCTTACAATCTAGCCTTAGGTTAGGCTTATAAGTAATTTTACTTTTACCAACTGCCGGACATTTTAAGCTAAGAATGTGTCCATTAATATAATTTTATTAAGGAGAAACCATTTAGTTCATGTCAGTCTTTTATAATATTACTATTTCTTTGCTATTTTACACTTACTTACTAGCCCTACACTAACTCAAATGGTTTTGTTCTTTTTAGTCTTCTTACTATATCAGTGCTGTCAAGGAGTTGGATGTCTCGACATTCAAGTGTTGATGAAGTCTATGTTGCTTCAGCCTTTTTTTTATAACTTAACTATAACTCAACGCACTCGACGTTAAAGTCTCTACGGTACGTTAAATAATAATAGATGTTTAAAAATTTGGTTAAATTGGTGGTGAGATAATATATAAATGATCCTCACGTCATGCTCGTGAATTTAATAGCATTCTTTAATATTTTTTCCATTTAATTTAATTTCCATCTAAATAATTGTGACAATAGTTGCAGTTTTAAAGAGAATCGCAGTTTTTTATAGGCAAATATTTTAATGATAATAAGGGACAAGACGAGCAGGACGTTAAGCTGATGGTAATTGATACGCCCTGCCCATTGCAATGCAGTGCCGCTCAGGATTCTTGAAAATTGCTCTCGTAACTTTGAGACATAAGATGTTAAGTCTTATTTGCCCAGTAATATCATTAGCTATGGTGCCCTTCAGACTGAAACATAATAATGCTTACACATTACTGCTTCACGGCGGAAAAAAACACCGTTGTGGTATTCATAATCTAGCCGGCATCCAGTGCAAAGGAGCCTCCCACTGGTACCTTATGGTAAATTTCGTCAATGCTTTGCAATACTAAAATAATTACTAGAACAATCCCGACCTTATAGATGCACATGTAATATTGATTTGTATATATTGAATAGTTCTTGAGAACTACACTACGTGGGTAAACCACACATTCACATAATCAGAATCTCTAGTCTTCGCTATAGATGCAGTTTAAGACGTGAATTGAAGCTGCGAGGATTTACATTATCCTCTCTAATAAACACTTAACAGGCTATTCATATAGGTATCTATATAAAAGGCATAAAAGGCAATTATTTTCTCAAAATTGATTCCTTTAAAATACTTTTTGATGACATTTCTAATCGCTACTAGATACTACTACCGCTTCGGAAATAAATGGCGCACTGAGAGAGAAGAAGCGGCGCAAGAAACTCTCCCAGCATTCTTTTTTTGCAGTCTTTTCAATAAAAATATACAATATTGTACAAATTCAAATTCAAATTCAAATATTTTTATTCAAAATAGGATTTATAATCACTTATTGAATGTCAAAATCTACCACTCATTCAAAAGAGACTGCCTCAGACCTGAGAAGAATGGGCGCAAGAAACTCAGCGGGCTTTTTTTTTATATAAAATATGGATTACAATGTAATATTGTACAATAAACATTAATAATTAAAGAGCTTGAGGGTGTTCGCTTTAATCCCAGTCCGTGGTGTCATTAAGAAAATCGTTTATGCTATAATAACCTTTCCCACACAAACGTTTTTTAACAATTCTTTTAAATTTCGTAACACATTTGTTTTGTACATTTTCTGGGATCATATTGTAGAAGCATATACATCGCCCAACAAAAGACTTACTAACTCGACCCAACCGAGTAGTAGGCATAACAAGTTTATGTTTGTTCCTCGTGTTAATATTATGAATGTCACAGTTTCTAGAAAATTCCTCAATGTGCTTATGAACATACAAAACATTATCAAAAATGTATTGAGAAGCAACAGTCAAAATGTTTATATCTTTAAATTTTTCTCTTAATGATTCTTTAGGACCTAGGTTATAAATCGCGCGAATAGCCCTCTTCTGCAGCACAAAGATAGTATTAATATCGGCCGCACTGCCCCATAACAATATACCATAGGACATAATACTATGAAAATAACTAAAGTATACTAATCTCGCCGTATCTATGTCAGTTAACCGTCTGATTTTCTTAACCGCATATGCTGCAGAACTAAGCCTATTCGCCAATCCTTCAATATGGGGGCCCCACTGCAATTTGGAATCAAGAGTAATGCCAAGAAATATAGCAGATTCCACTGGTTTTACCACCTCTCCATTTAATAAAATATTCGCATCTACATTTTTGACATTTGGCGCGGTGAATTTAATATATTTGGTTTTATGATTATTTAACAATAAGTTATTGGCGCTAAACCAGTACACGATGTCAGATAGAGCATTGTTTACTTCGTCACATAAAACTTGGCTTCGTTTCACTTTGAATATAAGTGAAGTGTCATTCGCAAACAATACCACCTTGTGTTTTTTTTCTACAAGGTTAGGTAGATCATTTATATAAATTAGGAAGAGGAAGGGTCCAAGAATAGACCCTTGTGGTACCCCCATACTGAGAGGAGTCCCAGGAGATCTCCTGCCATTCACCTCGACCCTCTGAATCCTATTATTTAAATATGAGATCAGAAGATCGAGTGCAGATCCTCTTATACCATAGTGGCATAGCTTCCTGACCAGCGTTGAATGTTGAACACAATCAAAAGCCTTAGATAAATCACAGAAGATACCAAGTGCATTCTGTGATTCCTCCCAGGCCTCAAAAATATTCCTGATGAGTTCAACACCTGCATCCGTAGTCGAGCGTCCCCTAGTAAAGCCAAATTGTTTTATATGAAGTAACTTATAAGTGTTAAAGTGAGTAAGCATTTGGTTTAAAATAATTTTTTCAAAAATTTTACTAAGGGTCGGCAACACCGAAACAGGGCGATAGTTATTCGGGTCAGAAGTGAGTCCCGATTTAAATATTGGTGTAATTTTACTATACTTCAGAAGGTCAGGAAACACGCCATGTTCAATACAGCTATTAAAAACTAGTGCTAGATATGGTGCTATGACGTCAATAACAGAACTTATTATTTTTACAGATATGCCCCATATATCAGCAGTTTTTTTCATTTCTAAGGATCTGAAAGTTTTAATTATTTCTGCTGGGCTAACAACACTGAATTTGAAATTTTGTTTACATTCCTTAACATTTTCCAAAAGAAGTGACTCGGCAACACTGGTGGAGGAGACAAGGGTGCTTGAGATGTAAACTGGAATGTCAGAAAAAAATTTCTCAAAAGCAGAAGCTACTTCCTGCTCAGAGTGGATTTTTGTATTGTTTATTATTAGATTATATTCAAACTTGCAGTATTTCGCTCTTCCAGATTCCCAGTTAATAACTTTCCAAGTCATTTTTATTTTATTTGAAGCATTTTTAATTATTTCTCTAATATGCATTGACTATGTAATATGTACAGTCATATCTGACTATGTAATATGTACTCTAATATGTACAGTCATTTCTATCGCTATAAAATAATCATAATCTAGTCCCAGTCTATAATAGCTTGCATCAACGGTTAGTTCTGTGTTTGAAGATCTTAGCCATTATTTTTGGTTCTATACAGGATGTAATACAACCCAATCCTAAAATTGAGGGATTCCCATGATTGGACAAATTGAACCATGAATATATTAGCACTGAAACTTAATAAATTAAAAAAAAAAATGGTGCGAAGTTTACATTAAGAAATGGAATGCCATTGATTTTTAATCATAACTATCTAATTATGTTTATTAATAAACATAAGTTACAAAAAAACAGCATTAGAAACGTTGTTCAAGCGACATTGGCCCTTATTACGTAAGTACTGTACATTGCATTACATTGCTGGCTAAGAAAGTTTATAATAAACTTTGATTTTTTTTTTCTGCAACTACAGCACTTTCTTGCAAAAATGCTAATAGCTATAATCCAGTTATGGTGAGCTCTATGGAACCGTTCCGTATTCGAAGATTATCTAGTTACATCCTGTATATATAATAAATAAATCATTTTTACTATTGGTATATACAAGTTTAATATTCATACGAGCACTATGACGTTAGCACATAACAATACGACGTATCTTTTTCTATTCAGTCGATGTGAAATCCGAGCAAAGTTTTAAAACAAAGGACGATTATTCTGCGCACAAGTACGGATACAGTTCCAAATTAAAATAAAATTTTGTTTCGTAACGAGCATACCTCTATGGAACTCCGGGGAGTTGTGAAAGGGGTCATAATGGAGATCTGTGATGTGCCAAAAGTAACCTGCAAAGAAAAATATGATTTCAACATTGTTGGTTATATTGTGCTTTGTGGGCATTTGTATTTTAGAGTGATATTTACGATCTGCTTTTTGTTATGCATATGCAAATGTTAGTAAAATAAACTCTTTATTCAATCTTTAGCATGCAAGCCCTTCAAAGATCAATGCAACTCTTGTTATCTGAAACATACATAACACCCACCAAAAAAATGAGTACACTTCAACGAAACACTTTTTTTTGTATAAATTGGAATGAGAGCCCTTAAGTTTGAATTAATTAAGAAATAAAATTTGCGACATTTATAATAAACTTATATCAGAATATATTATGTTTAGTACTAGTAGGTTCCAAGCCTTTTCTTTTAATATCATATCATCAAAAATTGATCCTTTACAAAGTTTGAACTTGCGTATTAACATTAATGCCAGTATTTAGTACTTTCTTTGATTAACACGAGTGTTACACATTTAATTAAAACACTTTTAAATTAAAAAATTATTATTATTATTATGATTAAAATTGCGTGTTAGTGTAGCTGTGTTTTTGTATTAGATTTTTTTATATATTTTTTTTGTATAAGTTTTTATTATTATTTTAGTTAACCTGACGTTTTAAGACCTTTTCAGATCTCGTTTTCAGAAGGACTGCAGATGGAATTAGTCAAGATAGTATTTGTCATAAGTAGTTTTCATTATGAAGTTTAGCGCCATTTATAGCCTTGGAGGTGGTATTTGCTGTAGATAGATAGTATTTGCCAAAATTTACTGACAGTGTCCTCTTCTTTTATGGTATGTGTAGGTTTGGGTGTTAATTTAGAGATTATTGAAACCCAGGTGTTAGGTAATTTTAGCCTGTCTTCTCAATTGAAATTTGGATGTTTTTTAAATTTAGGTATAGGTTTATGTACCAGTCTTAGTGGAAATCTATTCTCTTTTACCAAATGTTTTGGTTGGTCGATGCGGATATAGTGGTTTGGGCGGTTAATTATGTGTTCCCATACAGCTTACTTGGAGTTACCCAAATATCTAATATAAAAACAAAGTAACAATTACCCGCATTTGAATCCTTTAAAAAGTGTTTAATTTGTGTGACGTTTCTTTTTCATAACTATAATACATGTTATTTTGTTACTAAAGTGTGTTATTTATTTAATAAAGAAGAGTCAACACATTGAGGCCCCAACATAATATTATAATAATTATTTTATTTTTGTCAAAAAATATCACAACTTTTCACTCCTTTTGCATGCATGGCCGACGTGTTTGATTCTTGATAAAGGAACTTAAAATATGAGCTCATTCGATTCGGAATGACATTCAGAAAAATGTATCTGAAGGGTCTATTAGTATACATTGCAATTATTGCAATTTTTGTTATGAACAAATTAAAATATGGTATATGTCAAAATTAATACATTTTTGAACTTCTTGACAAGAACCTTATGTCAAGAATAACAGGACTTGTAGATTAATGAATTATTATTAAATACTTTGAAATTAATGAAGTAAGAAAAGCAGTTTATTTTTTTTTATAGCTGAATATTTATGTTCAAGATAAATCTGAATCCTATCATAAAGTGAATTAATTCAAATATAAATATATATTTATTTTAAAACTTACCTATTTTAGCATCACTCAAGTTAAGCCAGAATAGGCTTGTAATAAAGATGGCAAATGTGATGGGAGTCATGTTAAGATATTACATGGTTGGTGGCACAATCCATAGGGGCTTCCCAGGAATGGAGACATTTTGCATCTCACCTGAGAACAAAAACAAAACAAAATTACAGATAAATGTTATTTTTTCCAGTATTTGATAAAAATATTTCATGTTTGGCGGAAATCATAATTTTTGAATATTTAATAGATCTACAATATTTGCAAAGACACCGGCAAGCTCAGCTCAGATGGTTGCGTAACTGAAGTGGCAGTGGGCAGGGCACAACTATGTGCCGACGGACAGATGCCCGTTGCGGCAGTAAAGTCCTCGAATGACGAACACGTACTAGAAGATGTATTGTTGGTAGGCCCTCCACAAGATGGACCATCGATCTGGTCAAGATCGCCGGAATAGGTTGGATGAGGGCAGTGCAGAACTGATTATCATGGCGATCTTTCAGAAGGCCTTTGTCCAGCAGTGGACGTCTTCTGGCTGATGATGGTGATGATGATGATATTATTTGCATAACTGGGCATACAATTTTATAATAACAGACAACTTTATAATAACAGATAATATCTGACAACCGATAAATTGAAAAAATACAGTAAGTACTTTATTTGTTATATTATATTCTTGTATTTCTAGGAGCTGATCCGGAGCTAATATTAGTGCACAAGTTGCAACATCAAAAATTTAAACCTTAGTGAGAAATAGGCTAAATAAATAAAGTGTGTGTGCAGTTTCACACTGAGTGAGTGCTAGACGGGGTGCGAACACCTTCTCATGTCTCCCACCCTGATAAAGCTTGAGACTATTCAATACCGACACAGATTATTCACTAGGCTTCGCTTCTATCTTCAACATTTATGTTCTCAGTGAGACGTTCCAAGGGAACAATTGTCATTATTTTATTTCGTTATAATTTGAATGTGTATTTATTTACTATTAGGTAGATACAATAACAATTGTTAATTTTTATCCTTTGTTTCTGTTTTTGTTCCCAATAAAATAAATAAATGAATAGGCATTAATTATTTTTAATACTTTAGCTATTAGACTAGTCAAACCAATCGTTCCTTTATCAACGCGAGTATGATAAGCTTGCGATCGCGTCCATTCTAGCACTGCATGCTTGAGCTCATGCACGTAGCTTACAGGGCTAGGGGCGTGGGGGCGCGGTAATAAGGAACTCTCTTACACGACGGGACCGATGCGTTGAAATTCATTACTGGTGTTTCCGTTTTAATTATTGATTATCTCAATAAACTTTGGCTTTAAATGGAAGTATCATCAGCAATTGTTGTTGCATTATTAAATTTTATTGCATTACTTAATTCATCCTTCAATGTAAATGAGTATTTACATTGAAGGGTGTAAATTTCTGACATATTGGACGATATGTTAGTTGTATAAATGACGGCTACGATATACATTGCAAAGTAATATCAGTTAAGCCTGCACGTTTTAAGCATACCGAACACCAGACACTTGAAACTTATGCGGTGGACCAACAATGGATTGGTTTTGCCATAAAATGCCAAACTCTGTTACCAAGTTTAGAAAGACATCACAGTACTATAGAGATTTGTATTCAAAATATTTTTACGTTCGACTTTATTGTAATAGGCGTTATTTTGCGGAAATCCTTATTTTATGAGTTTTGGTTGAGAGTTAATTCCATTAAGATTTTTCTTTCACAAAGTCTGAAATGAGAGTAGTTAGAGTTCGTTTCAGACTTTGTGAAAGTCTCTCCATTAGTTCCAATGATAAAATTATGGTTATAAATTCACTTTATATGTACACACATAAAATTATCAAGAATATATTGAGTGGCAACAGTCATGTTTATTACTTAAAATTTTGCTCTCAATGATTATTTAGGACCTAGGTTATAAATACCGCGAAAAGCCCTCTTATGCAGTATAAAGATGGTATTAATATGGGCAGCGTTGCCCTATAGCAATATACTACTATGAAAATAATACTATAAAATGTTTAAGTAAACTTTTCAATGCAAAATGAATTATTATTATGAACTAGTCAATTTGGTAATAATGATATACTTTTGTGATATTAAATTTGGTTGGACTTTATACATAGGTACTAAGTGAGTTATTAAATTATTTACATCTTATTTTATAATATCTTTTTATTTTATTTAAACTAATATCAATGATGGCACTGTGAAATGCGACATGTTTCAGTATAACAGTAGTGTGTTGGTACTCAGACAACTCTATAACATATTTTGCATGTCAATTGACCAATCATATTGGATTATTAATAATATTATGTTTACATCTTAAGTACAATGTTTCTTGCAAATAAAATTTCATTTCAAAATAACCAAAGTAAACTAGTCTCGCCGTATCTATATCAGTAAATTGTCTAAATGTCTATGTTGGCCTTGTAATCCCGTCTTGCCCACTTTTTTTATGGAAAAGGAGGACAAACGAGCGTACGGTTCACCTGGTGTTAAGTGATCACCGCCGCCCACATTCTCTTGCAACACCAGAGGAATCACAGGAGCGTTGCTGGCCCTTAAGGGACGTGTACGCGCTTTTTTCTAAGGTACCCATGTCGTATCGTCCTGGGAACACAGCAAAAGGAAGTTCATTACACAGCTTTGTAGTACGCGGAAAAATGATCCTTGAAAACCGCACTGTGGAGGACCGCCACACAACCAGATGGTGGGGATGATATCCTAACTTGTGGCGAGTCGTGCGAAGGTGGAATTCCACGTATTTATTAAAATATATTATGTATGTAGTATTTATTAAAATATATTATATACGTATTTATTAAAATATATTATATATCGTCTGCAAGGGCTGAAAATCATTTTAATTAAATTTAAAATTAAATAGAAAATGTCAACATATTTATTTATTAATTGATTTTAAAGAAACAAATAGTCTTATACAAATAATTAAAACTTATTGACCAAAATAGTCCTATATTACAAGCTTTCACTCGATACTACGAAAATATCAAAGCTTTCCGTAACCGAAACTTATTAGTTTTAATTCTTCTATCTCCGTTTTTTATTTTAGCGATTAGCTCTTAAGAAATTTAATATATTGAATAAAATACAATTTTTTTTTCTAAGCAAGCCATGTCATTAATTGATAACTTTTCAAGATGACTAGCAGTTAGGTAGTAAAATGATTTATAACTACCCTCCTATAAACGACCTCCTACAATCAAGTATATCGTAGTATAATGTTACAGTTTTCTGCAAGTAAATTTTTTTAGGTGCCTGTAAAAATGTAGCCTGTAAGTTAGTTAACCATTTAACAGTATGCTTAAAGTGAATAAAGAATTTATAAAATCAATTACAAAAATAGCTTTATGTATAGTTTATTCTGGATGTCAATCAGGTCATACTTAAAATTGCAAATCATTATGACTGGAACTTAATAACCATGTACAACTTCATTTCAATGAGCATAACTGATTCAAAACTCACTAAAGATTCGAGCAACAATTTCGAACCAACTTACACGGCAACTATTTAACTAAGCACTAAGTTAGTATTTACCTACCTTCAAATACGAATTATAATATAATATATGTTGCCTATATTTAAGTTGTCTAACTACTCCAACTACTAACAGGAACTGAAAAATCTTACATATGAACAAAGACTTACAAAGCTTGGACACAGCACCCTCAAAAGCAGGCGAGAAAGACGCAATCTAATTGAAACATACAAAATACTAAATAATTATTATAATGTCCCAAATTTTGAGAGCATGTTTCCAAGGAAGAGCAATCCTAGACTAAGGGGACATGATATGAAGCTAGAATATCAATAAGTATCATCAAATCCATTAAAACACTTCCTGAACAACAGAGTTGTTCATATATGGAATAGATTGCCCAAGGAAGTGGTTAAATCAAAATCTGTTAATCAGTTTAAGAATAGACTGGACAAACATTTGAATAGATTTGGCAAATGATATGATCAGCGAAAGCTGCTTAGTCTATTATAAATAATAATAATATGTCAAACTTATAGGTGTAGATACCATATCCGCGATGCTATTTCAAACATTTTCCTACAATGCTTCAACTCTTCATAAATATGGCATCGTATAATTTCAAACTTCAGCGTGACAAAGGTAGTTCATTAACAGACAAAACAAACTCGTTATTGAGTGTGAACCTGTCGATAGAAACGGATTTGTAGATAGAACTGTAGTGGCAATCGGTCAGCTTGATAGCAAAAGGGTGCTTGACTCGACGTATGACCGCTACGAGGCTTAGGTTTACGCTTCAGAGCACAAACGAAATGATGTGTAATGACGTAAGAGTGACGTATTTAGTTGTACTAATTATACTTTAAATATTAGATAACAGATTGGTCTCTGCTGCTCTAAAAATAGATACCATACTACCTAAGATCAATAGCTTATTTATTACGGCAAGTTTATATTTTAAGCCGAGTTAATGAATATGATGTATGGCTTATAAGAATAAAGAATTAAAAAAAAAGAGTGTGTACTTATGTACACGCGTTAGAAGTTATACTTCTTTGGCGAATGGAAAATAAATTAAATTTTAACAAATAGTTAAGATCAAAGATAGTATAAACTCTCAGCATTTAAGGTTAATATAAATAAATATAGATTTTTTTATTTATACATAAAATTTGTTGTTGTTATAAAACTAAACGGAAAAAAAATATTTTTTAGATAATAATGTAATAATTTTTAATTAACGTTGTCAATAAATTATACATACGACAATTAACCTCTAATCTATAAATGCACTCAAAACAGTTTATTGAAATTAGTTTTATTACTAATATTCAATATATATATATACTAATACATTATTAGTAAATATACTATCACCGTCGTATATGAAATTGATTTAATAAAAACAACAAAATAATATTTATTTATTCTCACTGTTTAATTGTACTGTTACGAAACACGTGTTCTAAATATAAAAATACTAGAATATACAATTTCAACATAGTTATCGATTTTCATGCCACCTAGAACTAACTTCACGATGTAGAATTCAGGTGTCGGTGTGCGCCCGCATCGTAAAAATTCACTCTCATCATTTATCTCCATCGCGCCAAAAGAAGTATAACTTCAAAAAACTTTATATTTTAGTGTGTATTAGCTTTTTGTAAGGATGCTTGTCGCATGGCATCTTGACATTCAATGGCATCCTTAAATTTTGTAACTTATATACGCTTTGGGTTATTTTACATTGAAATTAATAAAATACAAAATGCTCACTGATGATCTGTGATCCCGGTGTCTTTCTTATTTCATGTAATTTATACAAGATTTAAATTTCAGAGTTCAATAATTATTAGCAAAGTTTGACAGAACATATGGTACGTCAACGTCACACATTTTTCGAGACTGGCTCGAGTACGCCTACTTGGGCGTAGTATTAGTTGCCGCACTTTGCGACAACGCCTTCGGTATCTAGTTGGGGCGCAGCGGAAACCAATACTTATTCTAAGCTTTTAATGTTATCTCTTCAGGTAAGTATTAACTTCTGTAGGCACGTATGCATTTCCCACTGGAAACATTACGATCAGTAAACTTCATGGTTGTACATGGAACAAAGTTGCTTGAAAAACTCACTGTGGAACGTTATGCCACACAACAGGTTTGGCATGAGGTGCGGTTTTTTTAATATTAAGATAAGGGATGAGACGAGCAGGACGTTCAGCTGATGGTAATTGATACCCATTACAATGCAGTTCCGCTCAGGATTCTTAAAAAGCCAAAAATTCTGAGCGGCACTACAATTGCGCTCGTCACCTTGAGACATAAAATGTTCTATTGTCAAGTCTTATTTGCCCAGTAATTTCACTAGCTACGGTGCCGTTCATCTCGAAAAATAGTAATGTTTACACATTACTGCTACACGGCAGAAGTAGGCGCCATTGTGGTACCCAAAATCTAGCCGGCTTCCTGTGCAAAGGAGCCTCCCACTGGTAAAGTAGTATTCTGCGATGCTGGGAATAAGTACTTGGAGTGAAGTTAACAGCTTCAACAGATTCTACTATTATTAAATAAAGTAGGAGACACACAATGAAGTGAAATCTTTACGCTTTTCTAAGCTACAGAGTGACATTCACAGAGAATAAAAATCGAACTCATAAATTTGTAAATATGCTTTTCTTGAGAACAATTCTAATTCAAATTCAAATATTTTTATTCAAAATAGGATGTAACATCACTTATTGAAAGTCAAAAACTACCATTCCAAAATGAATGCCTCAGACCTGAGAAGAACGGGCGCAACAAACTCAGCGGGCTTTTTTTTTCATCGAAAAAATATGTTGACAATGTAATATTTTACAATTAAACTAGTTATTTAATAGCCTGAGGGCGGTCACTCCATTCCCAATCTGTGGTATCATTAAGAGAGCCATTTATGCTATTAGTTACCTTTACCACACAAAGGTTTCTTAACAATTCTTTTGATTATCGTAATACTTTTGTTTGGAACATTTTCTGGGATCTTGTTTAAAAGCATTTACATCGCCCCACAAAAGACTAGTAGTAGGCATAATAAGTTTATGTTTGTTCCTGGTGTGTTAACATTATGGTTATGACAGTTTCTACCAAATTCATTTATGTACTTATGTACATACATACATGTCAAGATAATCATCAATTGCTCTTTATAATTATATGAATAATGAAATTATTTTAAATATATTTTTATATTCGGTTATAAAGTGCTCACAAGATACTGATTAGATGAGATTTATTTACGGTGTGTGTGGAAGATCTAGCTACTGTACTCAACAACTTCTGTTTTGTATTAATTTAAATTTACTTTTTCGACTTACTCGTGTAAGGCATTGACTATTTGACGTTTGAGTATGTTTTTTGCATCACATTACATATATTGTAATTGAAATGATTTGTAAAACGATGAAAATGAGAGTCGCAATGAGATTCTTGCCACTTCTTCTCATTAGCTCAACCCGTCACGATGTGGCAGTAAATTCAATTAGATAAATAGTTTTTTTGACCTTTTTAAGTATCATTTCCGTGACCTACATGAATAAAGTGATTTTGATTTCATTTGAATGATATAGCACAAGTAACAATAATTAATAATAATAAAGTAAAGTTAAGGAAAAATAATTAAATATCATCAAATTATATTCTTATTACGTTACGCTTCTTATTACGTAGTAAGTCTATCCTCTTTTTTTATTAATAAATATGTGACTGACAAAATAGTTGCCATGAAAAAATTATGATAGGGAAAATAGTAAAACTGACAATTCTTAGACTTGCACCAAACGTTGAAGAAATTTAAGTTTGCGCTGAACAATGCCAGCAGACATCACTGTTAAGATCACGTTTGGTTTATCACATCTTGTTTCTCATTTTATTACGACTTTAGAGTGGATTTTCTTTGCAACGAGTTCTATAAATCTCCGCTTTCAGCTTGTGCTTAGTAACGATTATTGCCATGGTAAAGCTTGTATTTTACCTGTTTTTAGAATTGGGTATTTGACTCAATTTCTTTAAATTTTTAATACTTTAAAAATAAAATTTTGGTTAGATTTGAAAGAGCGACATCTCAAGTCAATTTCCTAATATGAATATATTGGGTTGAGCAGTTTATCAACTGTTAAGTAGATCCTGTAGATGGAGCCACAACCTGATCGTTGAACAAGACATACCAACCATACGTCACCTTAAGGGTTGGATCAGTTGGAAGAGCGCTCAGGCGGTACCCGAGAGGTGGCGAGTTTGAATCCCGCATCGTTCATAAATTTTTAGACATACGAGATTTATCCACGATACGTCTCTCGAATGGTTGGCTCAGTTGGAAGAGCGCTCGCACGGAACGCGAGAGATCTCGGGTTCAAGGCCCGCATCGATCATAAATTTTGTTTACAAATATAATTTGTGTAATTTATCCCAGAAGTAAGGGAGGACAGACACTTAAATTTATAAGATTTAACGTTAAATGAGATTGGAAGCATTATACAGTGTTTTGGTACCAGGCGATCATAGTTGATGAAGAAATTGTCTTATGTATGACGCGAGTATACCTTAATATATTCTCACATCATGCGCACAACGTGTTACCATGAGATCAAAAAATATGGTAGCTGTGATAGTAATGTCTGTAATAGCGATTGAAATCATGTGTCATACTAGCAACATGCACCAGGAATTCATATGCAGTTTAGAGGTTCATGCACAATGCAGGTTTCACTTCTGACATGACGTGTACTTTGTACGCACGCAATTTTTTTATATTCATAATAACAGACGGCCTTTCTCAACTAATATGAGCGTTCAATTCATTGTCCTTAAGAAAAACTTTAACATGTAATTTATTTCCCTGGCCAAATTATTTTACACTATATCACATCATGGACGACATCAATCTAACAAACTGGTAAATTGGAAGAGTCATTGAAATAAATCACAACTTCAATTAGTAAATAATCGAAGGCTTGTAACCTATCACGCGAACACACCGTAACGTAAATGTTTAACTGGATCGATAAAGGTAATTTAAAGATAAGTGTTCGTATGTGTTAATATATTAACTTCGTTTGAAAGGTCATTGAAATTCAATTAGTTTGATTCAAAATACGATATCTGTACGGGTAAATAGCTGTACAACTTACACGTGTTGCTGGTAGTGACATCGAATGAGGTCACGCTGCATTATTTATATATTTTTTTTTAAACGGGCAAAAGACTCACGGGATGGGAGTGGTGAGGCAACCGCCCATGGACATCCGCAACAACAGGTGTCAAGGGCCTTTAAGGAGGGAGTATGCTCTTTTCTTGTAGGTCCCTAAGTCGTATCGGTTCAGGCCAAAACAGCAGCCGGTAATTGATTCTACTAAGTAGCTGTGCATGGCAAGAAATTTCTTCAAAAACGCAAGGTTGGGGATTCCCAGAAGTCAAAGTGATGCGGGTGGTATTTATTTATATAATATGAGTTAATTATTTTAGTTTTTAACCATAAACTACCAAATCCCATACTGTTAGCTACTCAGTACATCTCGATCTCTTAGTAGCAACTCGCGACAGATCCTATACTGTACTCATGTTATCACAATCTCATATAAACAGTTCGCGTTGCAGATCCTATACAGCTCGCTACTCATTCTCATCCTTCATTATAAGTTAGATATGAATGAATGAATCAATCAACCAATCAATCAAAACAGTTTATTGAAAGTAGGTATTACAAAATACACTTTTTAACATCAAATAATTACAAAATAATAATTTATACGTCATCATTAGAAAATATAAATAATATAAATGTAAATTGAAATAAAATATAGCAATGTTATTCATCTCAAATTAAATTAAAATTTATACAATAAAGGTACAAACTGAACACTCATTAATGTCAAACATTTATCTTAAAATTGAATCAAGGGCACTTAAGAGCAATATATTATATTTTAAGGACCAAGCATTCTTGTCATTAAGATAATCAACTACTTTAAAATAAGCTTTTTCAATTAGTTTACTTTTAACATGAGATTTAAATTTATTTAGCGTTAAGCAAGTTACGTCATCAGGAATTTTATTAAAAGAGCAGTTCCCCATTAACTTTTGCTTACTTCTTATATAATAAAATGTAAATTTTACATAATATACATCACTTTTATTTTAAATGTTGTTTGAAAGTCACAAAAAATATGGTTACAATGTAATATCGTACAATAAAACTTTACTGTCTTTAGTAAACATTATGTAAATATTTTTGTAAATACCATAATAATATTTGAATAAATATATTGTGAGGCTTCTGTGAGTACATTTATTAAAATTTCTATCTGAGAGAGGCTTTGGAATCCAACTGAAAAATTAAGCGGATTGCCCTTTTCTGTAGCACAAAGATATTGTTTGCAATTTTATATCAGCCGAATTACCCAACATGAGGATACCATACGACATGACAGTATGGATATAACTACAATACACAAAAATGAATGAAGCCTTTATTGCAAGCAAACTAAAAGGTACATTATTAACTTATGCTACAACTTAATATGCTAAATGATTATACTTATATTTCACCTAATACAAATTAGTTATAAGTGATTAATTAATCAAGTATTCACTCACATCCTATCTTATTTACCTACCCTGAACGATATGATATCCCTTAATGAAAGACAAAAAACACCACCCATTTGGAAGGGCCACAGACCTGAGAAAGACGGGCGCAAGAAATTCAACGGGCTCCTTTTTAATTCATAAAAATATGGCAACAATGTAATATCTTACAATAGAACTTATTATTTAATAGCTTTAGGGTGGTCACTCCATTCCCAATCTGTGGTGTCATTAAGAAAGTAATTTATGTTACAGTGAACTACACGACAAAAACGTTGTTAAACAATTTTTGATTCTTGTAATGCATTTTTTTCAAACATTTTTGGGATCTTGTTGTAAAAGCATACATCGCCTCACAAACGACTTACTAACTCGACTTAGTCGAGTAGTAGGCATTATATGTTTATGTCTTTTCCTGGTATTAACATTATAGTCACAATAAATCACAAAAAATATGGTTACAATGTAATATCGTACAATAAAACTTTACTGTCTTTAGTAAACATTGTGGTTATCACAGTTTCTAGCAAATAAACTTATGTGCCTATGTACATACATAATATTATCAAGAATATAATATACTAGCTGATCCGACAGACATCGTTCTGTACATAATAAATAGCATACTGTTGTTTATGAATTTGCCAATAATATTTCATTCATAGCATCAAGAATTATTTCGTAAAATATGCTCCCTGTTGTTTTAATGAAATTGTTTCACAGCAGAACTGTCAAACCGTGCGTCGATAAATTCTCTCATAGAAAATATGTCCATAGAAAACAAAAATTGAAAATAAAATAATTATGGGTCCCAAATCGAAATAAAAACTATCCTATCTCTCAAGTTGGATTAAACTGCACTGCATAAAGTAATCCCCATTAAAATCCATTCATTAGTTTAAGAATTTAATGGAAACAAACATCAGGGCTCTGCATTTGTTTGCTTTAAGAAGATTATAATATATGAGAATATATTGCATTTTATGTTTTCCTAGAAAATTGTGTCGTGCTTTGATCTCATTGGATTTGTTAGACTTTACAAGCCTATTTTAGTTGTGCAATTTCTATTATCATAACAATAATGGAATCAATTAATTATTATTATTAATAGTTTTACCAGTAGGAGGCTCCTTTACACAGGATACCGGCTATATTATGGGTACCACAACGGCAACTATTTCTGCTGTGAAGAATTAATGTGTTGACATTACTGTGTTTTGGCCTAAGGGCGCTGTAGCTAGTGAAATTACTGGCCAAATGAGACTAAACATCTTATGTCTCAAGGTGACGAGCGCAATTATTGTAGTGCCGCTCAGAATTTTTGGGTTTTTCAAGAATCCTGAACGGCACTGCATTGTAAGGGGCAGGGCGTATCAATTACCATCAGCTGAACATTCTGCTCGGCTCATCCCTTTTTTTCATATAAAAAAACTATAATGTAAGAAATAAAGTATTTAATTGACTAACAAGTAATAAAGATATTAAACTAACTAATCAACACATCCAACTTTCTAATTATAAGCAAACATGGTTTGTTTAAAATTGATATTTTTATCTAAATACAGCTATATTCAAATGGAATACTTCAATTGATTCAACAAGACAACTTCAATATCATCTTATGAAATATCTTATAAGCCATTCAATGTTCAACCATTTCAAAGGCAATAGAAATTATGATGAGATGCACTTGGTATTGACTGGAAGATAATTGGATTTACAATTCATCCCCAACCACTGATACTTGCAGAAGTTGTTGTGGTTCTGTACTAAGTTAGTTTGAAGCGAACGACTTTGATTCTTGACTTAGACTTAAACTCGTAGTATTAGCATTTCAGCTTAATGAAATTCATAACATAATGTGAGATTGACGTTAAATTAGTTATGTGTTTTCAATTAGGCACAATAAGGTAAGCAACACGTGGATTCGCTCCACGTGTTGAAGTGAGTGAAGAAATAATGGCAAATCAAATGTATAAGGCAAGTGTGTGTGGGCAAGTCGGTCGCGAGAAATCGTAGAACAAACATTCTTCGACAAAATTGGGGACGTTTTGAAAAAAGGCAAGGTCCGAAGTACCCGGAACCGACGAACATATTGTACGAGAAGAATAATGAATGTAGAAGAAGCCCGTGAGGTTTGTAAGGATAGAAGCTAGTGTGTGTGTATAATATCAGATTTTACCAACTAGTACCATATTAAAATCTGAGTAAAAATATCAAAAATTTTCAAATTACTTAGAGATACACAGCTGACGTCATATTTTACTGATTACAAGCACTGGTTTCTTGTTTCCATTTAAAGGAGTGGCAATGAGTTTCTTGTGACATCTTCTCATTAGATCTCAACCTTTACCTACTTCGGTAAAGGTAAATTTAAAAAAGTGGTAACTTTAAAATGAAAAGAAATTGTCATTTCCTTAACGTACATGGATAAAGTGATTTGATTTCATATACTAACGTATAGACAAACTAGGCCCGCGAGACAGGAGAACAACTCTAACGATAGATCAAGATCGAAAAGGTAAGTGAATCTATTGTAACCGTTACCCATTTTAATTGATAGGTCGTGTACAGTTAGCAACACTTGGCATTAGCTACTTAGTAATATAGGGAGATATAAAAATATTTTTTGCACGTTTGACCTCCCCCTGCCCATAATATTCAAATTCGTAGTAATGGGCAGGGCGTATCAATTACTATCAGCCGAACGACCTCGTCTAGTCCCTTATTTTCATTAAAAAAAAGTAAGTCACTTTTTGCCTTTTCATTGAATCACTCATTTTTAAATTTTAATATTATGAAATTCTTCCAGGTAACGTCGTATCGTAAATCACAAATTCATGCTTTTGTTCAGATAATCGATGCGAATATGAAGGATTTACTAGAGTGTTAGCAATGGAGCTAAATAATCGTATGTCATGATAAACTGTTCTCATAATGTTAGGTCTGCCTTTAAATAATACTAGCACTGCCCCTCGGTTTCACTCGCTTAAATACCGATCTCGTGTCTACTAAGTCGGACTATAGATTTATTTTTGTTAACTCAAAGGTTTTATTTCATTAATAAATTCGTTATAACTTTTACATGGAATGTCTGATTTTAAAAATTTTAAAAGTATTCTACAGGTATTGAAACGGTCTTTTATAAAATATAATTCAATCGGATAAGGATTAATACAGATGTATGGATAATATTATGGATTGATTATCATCGGCAATTTTATCAAATTTTAAAATTTAAAAGAGTAGTTATATTGACATAAGTATAGTAGTTTGACATATATATCTATATATATAAAAGAAAGTCGTGTTAGTTATACTATTTATAACTCAAGAACGGCTTTACCGATATGGCTGAAAATTGGTGAGGAGGTAGCTTAGAGCCAGGAGACGGACATAGGATATAATAAGTCATAAAATATCAAAAAAATTACGAAAAAATATTATTATAAAAAAAATATTTTCTGATACATTTTGTATGGATTGACATTTTGATGACATCTCGAGAATAGAAAGAATTCAATAAAGTTTTTTGTTAGTTTCACGCTACATGAGTTGTAAAATACAACTGACAGTGCACGTCGTGTTATTCAAGTTGACCGGTTGGTGTGTTTGTTTCGAGTTTCTATTAGCTTATTGTGCCGATATTATCATTAACAATGTCACGACCAAGACGATCAAATTATTGCCGACAAAGACGTAATGCAACTAGGATTCGAAATATTGCGAATGAAACGACTGAAGAAGAACAAGAAAGTGCAGGTGAAAAGAACCGCGTTAGTATGGATCGTCTTCGTGCTATAAATCACAAGAGCAAAGCGTAGCAGCCCGTAAAACAGATCGGCTGGCAATACGAAATCGTCCAGTAAAACCTGAGAGATCACAACTTATAGATAATTTTCGACGCACAAGAAGAAGTTTATGAAGTACTGATTTGAATCGAGCAGCGTTTCGATACGATTGCAGTACTTATACTGTACTGTAGTACTGCTTGCATAATAGCTTTCGCATTGGGCCGATGGACGTTGTTTGCGAGTATTCTGCGGAGAAAAGCAAAAATGCCATGTTCTAGAAAATACTTAAAAATACAATGTTTGTTTCCAAATGACCTCATTTGGGGCAGACATCTAAGAAAGAGGATTTAATCCGACATTCAAGGTATTTATTTATTTACATACTTACACACAATACAGTAAAATAATAACATACGTACTATACTTATTACTATGTAATGTGTATGGTAATTCTATAAAAAAGTATTTATAAATCAGTAATACGGGTTTTGCTTTTGATATTGTAGATATAAGGACAGATTCACCATCGTATTGGATCACTGCATACTCTCGAAGATGCACAGCTTAAATTTTTACAATTATACTTCATGGGCAACATCCACAAATAACGTGATCGATGTTAAGAGATCAATGCAGCAATGATAATAGCAATTCTTCAGATTTGCAGCAACTACTTAATGAACAATTTGCATGACTTTAATTTCCGATCCGTCTCGCATTCGCCCTGACCATTCAAATCTTAAGGCCAATCCTTGAAAGTTTGTGGTATGAATCAAGACAATCCATTTCCGAAGTTCAACCTATATATATAAGCGATTTCCACGTATATAGTCACTCATCACGATATCTCTGGAACCACTAGAGCTAAAGACTTGAAATTTGGTAGGAATATTCTTTTCACAGAGTAGAGATCAGCTAAGAACGGATTTTCTAAAATTCCATCCGCAAACGTATTTTTATTATGAACAGAACAACGTCTGTCGGGTCAGCTAGTACATATATATACGTTCTATAGTACTGTAAAACATTTTTTGTTCTATCATCGATAGCTTCCGCAGCGTACGCGATAACAGACTTATGACAAATTTTTCAGATCTTGTGTTATATTAGTTTTACTAGGGATCTCTATTTTTTTTTGAAAATGTTATATAGCCTATGTCACTCACTCACTTCTTAAATTGGTCTAATACTTTTTGTGTGAAAACTTTACAAACATACATACAAAAACACAAATGTTTCCTCTTTATTATATTAAGTTAGATAAAGAAACATAAATTGCGGTCAATTTTAATGCATCATTGAATATTATATCATTGTGACAAAGGAAACATTTACAGTTATAATAATATTGACACAGTTTCCCACAAATAATCTGACCACAAACTAAGCATTGACTGTACAACGGTAGCAAATACATCGATATAATTAAAACGATATACATACACATTTTGTTATATTGTATATTGTAAATTAATTGTATCAATAACTTACTTAATAATTTATAAGCTATGTTTATGTAAAGCGAAGTACCTGCAGTCAAACTGCGTAAGCAGTTTTGCGGGCATGGTAAAAAATAAATTGTAACTTTCATGATTAAATATATTACATACATACATATATACATAAACGTTTCATATTAACATCCATGACTCCAATATAAACATCTGTATTCATCATATCCCTTATTATGTCTGGATAGTCTGGATAGACTCAAGTTTCAAACTTGAGGAACACATCGAGCTTTAGAACCTCGTAACTCGATTTTATCTGTTAGATAGCCGTAGTGAATTACTTGTCAAATACCCCTATGTAGGATGGATATTTTACGCTGTTAAGCTGAACTTGATAGTTCTCAAGACTTCACAGTATTTAATGTGTAAATAATTTTTATATTTTTATATATTGGTGCCATGGATTATTGACCATAACTTGCAGGTTTTTTTGCCGCAAACAAGCTGAGGGGTTTTTAACCAATTGCCATGGGTTTTTTCACAGAGCACTGCGTCCCCGACAATTCAAGCTGCTCTGTGTTGCACGCCGTCAAATGGATCGAGCTGATACTGGGGTGCGCCAAACCAGAGATGACAGCAATACTCCTTATGTGGCAGGACCTGCGCTTTGTAGAGCGCTAGAATGTAGGCCAGCTTGAAGTATTGTTGTGCTCTATTTATGACCCCAGTTTCTTCGGGTTTGTTTCAGGTTCGCTTTGATGGTCGACAACGTGTGTGGAAAAATCAAAAAAATCTTTAAAAACTTAGGCTATTACAAATTTTATATTTGACGGTTTCTGCTAGTTAGGTTAACATTTTAATATGTAACTTATGAAGGATAAGTAATGTAAAATAACTTTGCTTCATAGCTTTATGTGCAAATCTAAGCTTATTTATTAAAATGATGTGAGTGGATATAAAAACCCTCCTGAGTCCAGTGTAGCAGGTGTCCCTCTCAACTGATTTATAATTTAAGTCCGCCCATCCGGTTAAGTGATACACTTGGGAGTGACGGATCAACCTATTTCCTTTTCAGTTAGGCATTATTAAGTTAAATATTAAGTTAAATTATGACCATTTTTCGTAGAAGTTGTAAAGTTTCTCAAACAAAATTGCAATGACTAAAAAGTCACTGCAATAATTATAACTGTAACTAAAGGTTTGAGAAGTTGAAACGAAGTAAAAACTGTTTTTATTTTTACTATGATGCATATTAGATTTATGCACTACAATAATATTATGATAAATCTATATATATAAAAATGAATTGCTGTTCGTTAGTCTCGCTAAAACTCGAGAACGGCGGGGCGGATATGGCAAATTTAGGTCTTGAATTAATTGTGGAAGTCCAGAGAAGGTTTAAAAGGATAAATAGGAAAATGCTGCTAAATTAAATAAAAACAACAAATTTGTTTTTTCTTTGATGTGTCCATACATAATTTCTATGAGAGAATCTATTGACGCACGGTTTGACAGTTCTTCTGTGAAACAATTTCATTACGACAGCAGGGTGCATATTTTACGAAGTAATTTTTGATGTTGAGATATATTATTGACAAATTCATATAAAAACATTATTTTATTTATTATACACAGAACAACGTCTGTCGGGTCAGCTAGTTATTTATATAAATTTAATTTGAATTCGAAAACTAAAATGGTGTATCAATTCATAATTATTTATTCAAAATAGGATTTATAATCACTTTCTGAACGTCAAAAACTACCCATTCAAAATATTAGCGTTTATTAATAATATAGGCTTTTTTTAAATTTAGTTACTAAATATATAGTATCGTACCATAAAATATATATTTAAAAATAACCTGAGAGAGTTCGCACCATAATCTTATGAATTTGGTAACACATTAATAAAATTATTTGTGTTTTATTAACCTTCTACACAAACGTTTTCTAACAATTCTTTTGAATGTAGTAACATGTTGTTTCGTACATTTTCTGGGATCATATTGTAAAAGTAAATACATCGCCCAATAAAAGACTTGCTAACTCCAGCTAACCAAGTGGTAGGCATAACAAGTTTATGTTTTTCATGTTAACATTATGACTGTCGCAGTTTCTAGCAAATTAGTTATCGTTCATTCCTATTTTAGTTTACACACAAAAATACATATCAGCTAATGTACTTACAAACATTTCTATAAATACCCATCTTTGTCACAAGAACCACTGTAAATAAATTAAATATAATGACACGAATAACACTGTCAGAGTTCAAGAAAATTCAGTCATATTTTTACAGGATGCCCGCTAGATTATGGGTACCGCAACGGTGCCTATTTCTTCCGCGAAGCAGTAATGTGTAAGCATTACTGTATTTTGGTCTGAAAGGCTGTAACTAGTAAATTTACTGGACAAATGAGACTTTACATCTTATGTCTTTAGATATTGAGCGCAATTGTAGTGCCGCTCAGGGATTTGGGTTTTTCAGGAATCCTGAGTGGCACTGCGTTGTAATGGGTAGGGCGTATCAATTACTATCAGTTGAACGTCCCGCTCATTTCGTCCCTTATTTTCATAAAAAAAGTAATAAAATAAGAGTTTGTATGGCAAAACTGTAGCTAATGGAAGCATGTCTTTGCCAACATCCTCTGAGAGACGGGTATGTTTAAACAATCAAGCATCAGCAATCAAAAGTATATAATATGAAATAATACTACGTTAACATTATACAGCAAAATTTGTTAAATTTGTGCAGTGATAGTTTTTAGACAGAAATAAAGAAAAAGGAAAAAACGATGTACATTTGCGGAATTACAAATAAACTCGGTATAAAGTTATAACTGATGATAAATAAAAAAATATAAAATGTTTACAATTTCGTTGACAACACTGTCAATACAATGATAATTCTGAAGTTTTCCGAATGATAAGCTGCCTTGCAAATAAACGCGGGAAACGTTATACGTCCGAACAAACTATTCGTAAGCAACATGTCTATTTGTAAACAATTTACATATTCTTGGTTTATGCTTAGTTATAACTTTATGCCAATTTTATTTGTAAGGCCGTTGGAGTTTTTGTCATGCATTATAAAACTCTGCAATATGGACGCTTTAAAGGTCGCGTTGAAAGGTTGTGAACACCTGAAGCGAAACAGAGCACAATCGCGGACTTTACTATAATATTATATTAACATAATGACACCAGAGTGGGTTGAAAGAGTTTTTACTAGTTTTAATATTATAATTGGCGTGATGAAGGATATAATTATTTATACATCGCACTGTTATATGTCAGTTATTACAATATGTATGTCTTGCATAAACAAGTGAATAATCCCAGCTGATACTCCATAGGGAGTGCCACTTGTGCCTCTCTCTCCCCGAGAGAAGGTCGGTACAGGGCACTTGCCCAAAGCCAACCTCAGGTGGTGTTTAGTGGGTAGGCTTAGGTTTTACCCACATACCCAACACAGACTTAGGCTGCGTTGGTATGCATGATGAGCATTCACTAACCTCCCTCCCGCAAGAAAATAACTAAAAAACTTCTTATTTGCTTAAACTTATAGCGATAATAATTGATAGTACGTTTTAACAATAACTAATTTACATTATTTTAAACTTAAATTTATTAATTTAATAGTAAAGAAGTGTAATTGAATTTTATTAAGTGGGGCAAAGCTCTATTGATTTTCTGGCATTGTTCTTTCGTATAAACCGCACGTGATTAATACTGCGTTAGCCTTATCACAACTGACGTGTTAGTCACAAGTGCAAAGACACACTATGACAAGACTTACAATAGAGTATAGACAGTGTGTGAAAGAGAAGAAAACGGAGATACAGCAAGATAGAAAAGAAAAGCGAATCTTTTATTACTTCTCTGTTAGTTTTCTCTGTTTGTTAAAAATTATGACAGTTATCACGACCATCATGTTCACAAAGTTACACAAACAATAAATTTAATTAGAGTCAGTATTCATTATCACTGTTTGGCTAATATACTCACAATATAGCTTCTAAAGCTCTCAGATGACAAAGTTGACCTAAAAAGCTTAATTTGCATAGCTTAAAATACTTTGCATACTAAATCAACTACTACTTCACTGAATACATATTGATCGCACAATAAGGCCTGAAAAACCTTAATAAATAGTAAAAGTAATACGTAAATAAAATTATTTATTATTTTTAAGAGGTCTCCTCTAATGAGCTTGAAAATAACTCCCTTCAATTTACTGATTTTTCCGCCTACAATATAAATTATGTACTGAATTTAATTATTACTCGAGCATGAAAGTAAATCTTGTATTTCTCGTTAATGATGTAATAAATTATTATTTGCTCACGAAGATTTTGTATTTCAGGTGCAAAATCCCACCCAGATAACAATCTTCAGTTGACTTATTTGATGATAATATTTTGTATTGCCAATATTTTGCGACTTAATCAGTACTTGTCAAATATTGACACAAGAGTGGGTCAGGGATTGGAAATAATACTCCGCTTATAGAAACGAGTCTTTATTTCCGTTCTCTTTTTCTGAACTTGCACTTCGCCGGTCTGCCGCTGTATCTCTTGTGAACACTAAGTCTCTTTTATCTTCTTTTTCTTGGAACACTTCCACTTTGCACTACTTCTTCTTTTCTTCTTCTTCTTCTTTACACTTTCGAGTCAGAATTAGAACTGCCGTAGGCCACGCTCAGTACGGCTTCAAAATGATTCTCCCATTCCATCTTTAAATTTTAATTGTACTAGAAAATTCTTTTAACTATTTTCATCCCTTTTTTCTGTTCGATTTGATCCTGAACTTACTAGAAATTCCATTAGCTTTACAAAATCCAAAAAATTCCATACCCTGGTAGGTGTATCGAACCCGGGCTTACAGCGTCTAAAGTAAACACTTTTACGCTAAAGCTACGAGTATTGCTGACGGAGCTGTTGAAATTATCAATGTGTTGAACTTTGACAACTCTCGTTATATACGCCGAAACGTTGCTACTAAATTGAGAGCCGTTATTTTTCTTATCGTAATACTTATAGCATAAGATGGAGCATGTTTCGGAGAAGGTTTTATTACATAATTTATGGTGGTTACTTATCCGGAACTTATATTTTTGAAGTTAAAACTTCATTAGCGGCGTTGAACACTTTTTATTTGGATGGGTATAAAATGTTAAACTCGCGTTAGGACAAGCGGCCTGATCGACAATTTGTAAGACATACGTTGAAATTATCGATGAAATATTTATATTTATTTTAACTTTGATATATTGCTGAGCATGTTGAATTCCATTAACGTATCTCCAAAAGTGATAGGGTGGTTTCGAAGCTACTTATGTGGGCGTCGACAAAGGGCTAAGATTGATGATAACACTTCGACCTGGTCTATCCTTTCCGCTGGAGTTCCTCAAGGCGGTGTACTGTCTCCTCTTCTTTTTGCAATATTTATTAACTCTATAACTAAAAATTTAATTTCCTGGTATCATATGTATGCAGACAATCTCCAAATATACTAGCAATCTTCTCTCGAGGGTCTGCCTTTAGCTATTCAGAATACTAATAAAGACTTAACTACAATCTTGGAATGGAGTACCACCCATGGTCTAAAAGTTAATCCGTCGAAAACTCAATGTATTATCGTTGGTAGCTCACACCTAATCCATAAAATTGAGTGGGGTAATCTACCTCCCAATTGCGTATAAGGAACTCCCATTCCTTTTAGCTGCTCTGTTAAAAGCTTGGGTGTATTCATTGATTGGAATTTGTCTTGGCACCATCAGTTAAAAGAAGTTAGTAGGAAGCTCTATGCTGCCTCTCACTCATTAAAAAAACTCCAAAATTTTCTTCCTATACCCACGAAAACTTTACTTGCTCAATCCCTTCTCTCGTCCATTCTTGACAACGCTGATATTTCATATGTTGATTTAACCGAACTCCAGTTGGATAAGCTAGAACGATTGCAGAACATGTGTATTCGTTTTATATTTGGACTACGTAAGTATGACCACGTGTCGGAATTTCACAAAAAGCTCAAATGGCTCCCTATCCGCTTGCGTATAAATTCCCATATACTAATACTTCTCTATCGTGCCCTATTTGATCCTAAAACTCCTATATATCTCAAGGAAAAAATTTCAGCATTAAGTTCTCACCAACTATATCTTCGATCTGTCCATAATCTCTTGCTTTGTACACCTGTTCATAAAACTTCCTTTTTGAACAATTCATTTACTGTGCAAGCTGTTAAACAATGGAATTCTCTTCCCACAGAAATCAGAAAGGCTCAAACTCTCCAATCTTTTAAAACAATGCTCCTTAAGTATTATTTATTACTGTGACAAATTAATCACTAGTTTATTTCTTGGAATTATTTACTGTATGTTTATGTTTAAATTATATGCATATCGATAACATCACCTTCGGTTATCTTTTCAAATAAAACTACTCCATTACAGGTTGCCTGGAAGAAATCGCTCTTAAGCGATATTGCTTTTTGTAGTGTCAATTTTTATTATATTATTTTGTTGTGTGCAATAAAGATATATTTCATTTCGTTTCATTTATAACTAATTATAGTTCAGCTATTCCAACTTAATGCTCTTACGGTTACGGACCATTGGTTGAGGCATTGTGACTGCGAACCCGAAACACCGCGAGGTCGAGGGATCGAAACTCAGCCGGAAAATGTTTTTACAGTTTAGTAATTTGGTTTTTCAGTTTTTTCATTAGCGAAGAATCTTCTTAAGGCGATTGTTACACTTGGATTTCTTTGTTGAAGTGAAAACGTTAAGGCGTTGAGCAGTTTTCTAGAGATGGGTATAAAATGTAAAGATCGCGTCAGGACACGTGACCTGATTGAGAATTCGTAAGACAGTCGTGGAAAATATGTATGAAACTTGATTTTTCTGAGAAATAAATTTTTTAATGTACAATAATTACAATAGTTCTGATAATGATGATGATAATACAATAAATGAATATTGTATTTAACCACACAAATGCTGCTACTTTTATTCTGATAAATAAGAAATTCGTGCGAAATTATTCCCTAACAATTCCAAAATATTCAAAAATTCACAACGTTAATGTTCAAGTTTTCACTTCTGCCGGCACACCCGGAGTGCATCTACTTATTTTTTTTGACTTAGAAATACCTATAATATATTCGCCATAAAAATAATTCAGTCAATGACATTTACTTACGTCATAATATGACAATTCATACAATAAGCGGGCGCGGGGTATTTAATTTGTAAGGCAAATTCAAATTAAAAATGACGCTATGCCCTGTATTTTTCATCTGTTTTTTTATACCAATTGTTGCTTAAATGAACAAGTATCAAAATAATATTTAAAATTCAATGAATCGTCTGTCAAATCTCAACGAATTTTGTAGCTCGAATAAGGAAGATATTTAAGTAAATATTATTTGAGTACACGCTCGAGTTCGAAATATCAGTATTGTTTCATGGCTTAACAATAGCAGACAATGATACTTCTTACGATTATAAGTATTTTGTAAAATTCAAAGAGATTGTATATGACGAGGAAAGAACCTCTGCATTGTTTTTAAAAGGTGTGACGTCACTACTGTTGACATCACAATTGCTATCTTGCTGAAGATCACTCATTGGTTCTTCCAAAGAAAACTACACGAGTAAGTATTTTATTACTTTCGTTTATTCAACGGGCATAGTTACGACGTCACAGAGAGGTCCATACCGTACGACAGCCCGAGAACGACTGACTCGAGTGTCGACCGTGCGGCTGTATTTATAGGACCCGGCGCACGTGCTACTCCACGTGTTTTGGCGCCGATATATATATACATACATCTATTTATATAGCGACATACAAGCACTATGCGTCTTTAACGTGCAGTTTAAGCTGCAAAGTGAAAAAATAAAGGAAGACATACCTCTATTTATATATATGTCCAAAACTGCACGTCACAGACGCATGGTGTATGTCGCTATAGGTACAAGGCTCAAATAGTGGTGATTGCAAGTTGATACCTACAAGGATATCAAAATGATTTGAGTTTTCTTTTAGTTTTAATTCCACCAATATTTGTCTTTAAACAATTCGACACGTATTTCGCCATTACACGATCAGCATCCTCAGGACATGTTAACTCGCCAAAATCTGACACGAGACTGAATGAAATGTGCCGGAAACCGCTCTTTTATACCCTCGTTCCATGAAATGACGCACTGTGATTGGTGGGCTGTTGTGACGTATTACCCCCGGAAGAGATACGTAACAATGGCGAAGGGACCAAAATTTGTTTGTTCATTTAACAATGTAAACATGTTATTTTTGTGTTTTATTATTTCTTATTGGTCTAACACATTCAAACGAAATCCTTTTTCACATGTATGTAAAATATTAAAATTATTATTGTTTCCGACCGTGTCAATTAAATGTTTCGCGGAGTGTGAATTTTCGGGATGATTATTCCTAAATGCGGAAATATGTTCCTTAAATCTGTAGTAAGTTAAAAACAATGTGTAGTAAGTTGTGATAGATTATTAACATTAACAAATAACTATACAAATAAAAATGACCCATCGAAGTGGATATTCACAGCTAGTATCTGTATATATGTATTATTGTGATAAGAATATAATAATAAAAGTTATTAAAGTTAATTATTGGCAAAATTTATATTGCATAAATATACATATATATATATATATATATAAATAATTAAATATACATCTTTAAAGTTATGACGTATGACTTTTGCACTCCAGTATAATGTGTTTAAATCTAAGGTTTATATATAATCAAAGTTTAAACAAAATACTTTCATAAATAATGTAATTATTATGACTGTCGATAGTTCAGAAATCGAATCGGTAATGCAAAAGAATGTCGCTAATTGATTGGTTTAAATGGTTGGACGAAGTATAATATAAAACTTAGATTAAGGATTAGTCTCCACTGCGCTCCAACTAGATACCGCACTCTATTAGCACTATAGAAGCTTAATTAGCTTTTTTATTACGGAACTATTAGATGCTTGTGTGCGTGGCATCTTGACACTCAATGGCATCTTCCAAATTTTGTAACATACGCTTCGTGTTATTTTACATTGAAATTAATAAAATACAAAATACTTACTGATGTTATCCCACTGTCTTTCTTTTTTCTTGTAGTATTATTTTTACAAAGTTGTACTACGCAGCCTGGCGTTTTAGTTTCAATTATATGCAAAGTTTAACAGAACATGTGACACGTCAACGTCACACATTGTTCGAGACTAGCTTGAGTACGCATTTGGGCGTAGTATTCGTTTCCGCACTTTGCGACTACGCCTGTGATATCTAGTTATGGCCGTTACCAATATACTATCTACAGATAGAGATAAATTACTACCTTCTACTGTCAGTAATTAGCTGTCAATAATCTGAAGCTGTCCCAACATACCTACCCGATAAGTCATTCTTATGCCTTATATTGGGACGCGTGAATTGCAATTTCCATACAAACTTCTATCGCTGGTAAGCTATACGTCGTCCAATTGACTGACAGCGTGTACGGATAAGGTGAGTTACCATCGATAAATTTATTGGGATAGAAAATAATCCTTTATCTACGGTATAAAATATAATCGAAATAATCTGTGTCAAAAGATGTAAAAAGTTATGAATGTGTCACTTATACTATAGATGCCAAGTCCTGCAAATTACGAAAATAGGTAATACTTAGATAATATTATTATAATTATGATATGGGGATAAAAATGCACTTAAATCAAATCTATTTTATCTAATCAAGGATCTATTGTGCCCCCTGCTTGCGCTAGCGCGTGTGCCTTCAACTCCCTACTAACTAGGAAACGTGTTACTGTGCCGAAATTTAAATTATATCTTCGAGACCAATTACTTTTAAGAGGCGTAGGATCCTCAGAGCACGTAGGCAGGGCACGTCTTCTGCTTTGAGCGAAGGTATTTTAAGACACCACACTGATTCTGGCAATGGTTTCGCATTCCAGAAGGATGTGTTTGAGATAATAGTAACAGAAAGTAGTTTTATTCGAACTTTAAAACCAATCACTAGCTAGCTACAAAATAATTGTAGTTAGATATTATAATATTATTAAGATTAATGTATTATTGTTTTTTTTTTTATGAAAATAAGGGACGAGACGAGCAGGACGTTCAGCTCATGGTAATTGAAACGCCCTGCCCATTATAATGCAGTGCCGCTCAGTATTCTTGAAAAACCCCAAAAAACTGCGCTCGTCACCTTGAGACATAAGATGTTAAGTCTCATTGCCCAGTAATTTCACTAGCTACGGCGCCCTTCACACCGCAACACGGTAATGCTTACACGTTACAGCTTCACGGCAGAAATAGGCGCCCTTGTGGTAGCCATAATCTAGCCAGCATCCTGTGCAAAAGAGCCTCCCACTGGTAAACTGTATTCTTTATATTCAACTACTTTCTAGTTTGACTTGCTTCGATCAGCAATTCCGATTGATTCAATCAAACACTCTATTGATAATACGGTCAACCATTTGCATGCATTGTTCTATCATTTTAAATTTAATTACAATTAAGTCAATTTTCATTAGCACTGTTCGGCTAAATGTCTTAATGCTCGGAATGCCCCGTCACTTCTAAAGCCCCCAGAAGACTAAAGTTGACCTGGAAAGCCTAATTTGCATAAAGTACTTTGCATACAAATACAACAATATCGTCACCAAAGAATTACTTCTCCCCAAAATTACCGCTGAAATAAATCTTAATTTGATTTTATTGCCAATATACGTTCATAAAATAATAACAGACATCTATAGGTAGATTTTTTTATGCGGCATAAAAGGTGCACCGATGAGATTAGAGAGATTGGCGGAACTAACTCGCTCGAAAAAGGGAAAAATAGAAAGGAATGGAGGAGGCCTTTACCCAAATGGGATCCATTTGAAAATTATGAATAAAACTAACATAGTGCATGCATTATAACTTACTAACATAAACGTTAATAATAAAATAATTATGATTGTCGACTAACCGTACTAACATACTAACACTAAAATGTAGAAATTCAAATAGAAAATCATTAAAAAGGCTTTATTATTATAATTATATTATTATTATGGGTAGATTTACAACAAAGCTACAAGTGAAGCCTAAGTGGGCATCTTTCTAAAACAGATGTTTCGTAATTTTTGTAGTGGAACTTGCCTTAGTTGCGTTTGTATTAAATTTTGTGGGTGTGACTTAGATTGTCCGCTTGGTTATATAACACTCGCTTCTGCTGGAGTCGTTAGGGCTAATTTCACCATTGTAGTAGAATGCGATTAAAACACTATGAACTAATTTTACTTGTGAAAACGACTTTACACATTCAAATCGCATTTCACCAACACAAAGTAAACGCAGCATCCTTTGTGTGGGTCCGCTTAACATATTTGATTTTTTTTTATGAAAATAAGGGACGGGACGTACAGCTGATGGTAATTTATACGCCCAACCCATGACACTGCAGCGCCGCTCAAGATTATTGACAAATCCAATAATTCTGAGCGGCGCTACAACTGCGCTCGTCACCTTGAGACATAAGATGTCAAGTCTCATTTGGCCAGTAATTTCACTAGCTACGGCACCCTTCAGACCGAAACAATGCTAACACATTCCTACGGCGCCGTTGTGGAAGCCATAATCTGGCTGGCATCCGGTACAAAGGAGCCTCCCACTGGTTGATCGCGTTCAAGAACTATCTCTATTATTATTGTAACAAGAACGTTTGTTTGTTTTTGTTCCTACTTCTCGATGTCAGTTTTGACAGCTATTGCTTATGAAATGTAAACTCAGTTTTTGAGAACGGGCTTGAAATTATTGGTGAAATCGCTTTCTCTTTATTCAAGATCAAGAGTGACATTTAAATTAATTTAAGTAAAACTGTGTTCAGTTAAGCTCAGTTTGAAGTGGCATTGGTGAAATCAGGTGACAAATAAAATATCTCAAAATTTCAGCCGACCTGTTAGTAAGGTTTCTTAGATAGAGTACGATAAAGTACAATTATTGGTATAGAATCTTAAAAAAACAAAAACTCTTCTTTATGATATTTAAAAATATAAAAACAAAATCATATTCAGAAAAAAAAATTGAAACTAATTTTTTTTTAAATTTTTGTAACAATATTTTTTATTCTAAAACTGTTTGTCTGATTACTCGATTTTTTTATAGAGTTAACATAATTTAATAGGGGTTAAAGAATGAATTTGCCGATCTGTACTGAAAAATGTTTATTTTTAATTTAACATAATATTTATTTAATCAAAATAATTATTTATTATTAATAATATCTTATTCTTACATTGCTGCCATCTATGGTGGAAGCAATAGAACTGTGGTGATCTAGATTCGACAAATTGTGTGAAAGCATTTTGTACTGCCTCCTGAGAAGATACCTTTTTATCACGTAGAAAATTGTCCAAATTACGAAAAAAATGGTGGTCCGTTGGAACAAGGCAAATACGGAGGGTGACGAATGTACTTTATATTTGCAGTTCTTGTAGATTTAAAACGGTTTCGCGTGCTATATGAGGTCTCGCGTTATCATGGAGCAATAATGCTGAAAATCGATTCATGAGTCGGGGCTGTTTCACTGTTAGTCTTGCTATCATTGTTCGAATTAAGGTTATATGTCAATTCGAAGTACCTATTACAATATGACGGCAATTTCACACTTTAATATTTGTTTTAATAAAAGATGTTGTCTATGACTGAAAACATCAAGGCGAGTTTTATTATAAGTTTTCTTGAGTGTTAATTTTACTGAGATTTGTCTTAAAACAAATCTACACATGTTTCACCTCTACATGAGGCATCAAATTCAATTTATGTAAATTATTCAATTTGATATTACTTATTGAAAGTCAAAAATTACCACCCATTTCCAAAAGTATGTCTCAGACCTGAGAAGAACAGGCGCAAGAAAATCAGCGGGCTTCTTTTCTTTTAGTAAAAAATATAGTTACAATGTAATATCGTACAATAAAACTTATAATTTAATAGCCTGAGGACGGTCGTTCCATTCCCAGTGTGTGTATTAAGAAAGTCATTTATGTTTTAGTAAGCTTTACCACACAAATGTTTTTTTAAAAATTCTTTTGAATTCCGTAATACATTACTTTACAACATTTACTGTGATCTTGTTGTAAAAGCACTGTAATATATTAGATCTGGACGTACCCTATTCTAAAGCTAAATAAATAAATTCATTTCGTTTCATTATCTATTTACACAGAAATGATGTGAGCGCTCATAAAAACCCTCATAAGTCCAGCGGAGCAGGTGTCCCTCTCAACTGATTTATAATTTAAATCCGCCCATCTGCCTAAGTGGTTAAGTTGGAAGCAACGCACCAACAAGCTTACTTTTCGGTTAGTATTAGTTAAGTTTGCGAGGAAAATGGAGCTCGGTTTTTGGGAAAGTTTAAAATTTCTTCGAATAAAATCTGCAATGACCAATGAGACTTGAAGCGATAAATAATTGCCGTAAATAATTTGAAGTTATACTTTTGAATATATTTTTTTCATAATATGATGGATAGGTCAAATGTACTTGCAGGTAGGCCTTATCTGTAAATAGCGGTATGAAGTTTGTTCCTAAATAATATAGGGTTCATATTTTTTTAGTACAATAAGGGACGAGATAAGCAGGACGTTCAGCTGATGCTACAATTGCGCTCACCCCTTAAGAATTCAAAATGTTAAGTCTCATTTGCCCAGTAATTTCACTAGCTACGCCGCCTTTTAGACCGAAACAAAGTAATGCTTTCACATCACTTCTTCACGGCAGAAATATTGGCGTTGTGGTACTCGTAATCTAGCCGGTATCCTGTGCAAATTTTCCTTCCACAGATAAAACTGGTCCCACTTTAAAGTGTTATATAAAATGATGCATGAAGATCGATATACCCCAGTGGTTAATGACGCGTCGCTGTTGTATCGTCGTCCAAGATTACACCCTTATCTTTTTCTTTTAGTTTGAATATTGCTTTAAAAGCACTCATTAATTTTTATATTATAATGAAGCTAAGTGATCAAGTATGTTTGGAGTTTTTGTCATGCATAATATAACACTACATTATGTAAGTAGAAAAGGTCGCGTGGAGAGGCGGAGAGGTTGTAAACACAAGCACAATCATTTTGAGGCATTCATTTTGGAATGGGTGGTAGTTTTTTGACATCCTATTTTGAATAAAGCTATTTGAAGTTGAATCGTGACAATACATATAATATATCTGTAGACAATGCTATGGATGAGTTGTATCCGCACTTTCATGATGACCTGTGTGATTTACTACTGATAAATCAAATTATTAAAACGTTCGCGAGACAGTATTAAGTTTATTTATTGAAACCGGCTTTACTTACGATTAATCGATTTGGTACCAACCTAACAGTACAGTGAAAGACGGGGCGCGATCGCGAACTCACAACACTCACACGGATGAAAGATCATCGATTATTCAACGATTAATTGTGTAAATCCTAATTTAAATAAATAAAATTACTGTTAAAGTTAGCTGTCGAGATAATTTCTTTCTTCAAATATCTATATTTATGTGCTTCATCGACTACTCAAAAGCATTTGATTGCGCGCAGTGAGATTGTCTGTGGAAAATACTGCAAGAAATGGGCGTATCCCAACATCGCTAGCTCTAGTATCAATCCCATATCAAGAAAGCGAGTCCATGGTCAGTGTTAACGACGTCATCTCTGAAACTTTCAAGCCGAAAAAGTCATGTCAGGGATGTATTTTCTCTCCTATTCTTTTTAATATCTATGGAGAATATACACTGGCCTGCAAAAGTAAGTATCACACTTTTCAAATTAAATTTTTTTCTTTACTATAGAAGATAGAGATTTAAGATTAAAAAGGTTTTGTTGCAAATTTTATAGGCTTTAATTCTTAGAAACTAAAATTATACATTAGTAACATTTTTAACTTGAAATTTTTGAAATTTATTTTTTAAAACAATGAAAATAGACATTTTTAGTTTAGTGTAAAAAAATTCAACTAAAATGTATTACATGTTATTTTATTTTTAATAACTGGTATTGCCTCCTCGAGCTCTGATTACAGCTTCGAGCCGGTTTGTCATACTGAACACTAGGTTTCGGAGCCGATGTTGGGGAATATTCTCCCATTCTTCTACCAGGGCCTGCTTTAGTGCCCTGAGGGTAGTAGGTGGTTGTCTGCGATTTCTGACTAGCCTCCCTAGCTCATCCCAGGCGTGTTCAATCGGGTTGAGATCAGGACTTCTTAATGGCCAAGCCATCACGCTGATACCGACCTCCTGAATATACTCTTGTACAATATGAGCCGTGTGTGGCCGGACATTGATCCATCACCCATATTTGCTAAATATGGCCCTGCATACTCATTGAGAATCTCTTGAGCATATCTTTGCCCAGTGAGGGTGCCATTTTTTATGGCTACTAGCTCTGTGCGACCTTCTGAAGATATGCCAGCCCATACATGTACACTGCCTCCACCGTATTGGACTCTTTCTGAGATGCAGGCTTGAAGGTATCGCTCACCAGGTCGCCTGTAAACACTTCGCCTTCCATCAGAAGTGTAAAGGGAGAATCGAGACTCATCTGCAAACAAAATTCTTTACCATTCTTCTTCATCCCACTGCATGTGTTCACGGGCGTATCGCAGTCTCGCTACTCGATGCTGTCTCTCGATTTTTGGGCCACTCGCTGGTCTTCGAGGTTTCAAATTTGCTTCAGCAAGTCTTCTTCTCACTGTACTGTCACTAATGTAGTCCCTCCGGGTCTGAAGTAGCTGTTGCTGGACTTCAACTGCATTTTGGTGGCGATTTCTTAACACAGTGGAAATAATATAACGATTTTCTCGGGCACTGGTACACCAGGGTCTGCCATTACAAGGTATCCTCAGATGATGTCCAGTCTCTTCGTACCTTCGCTTTACCTTCTGGACCGTTCGTACCGTCACACCCACCATTCTTGCAGTGCGACGCATACTGATGCCTAGTTCCAGAAAAGCCATGATCCTAGCACATTCTTCAACTGAAAGAGGCATGATAAATAAATGTTATGTGCTTTTTAGCATAAATTTTTAAAACAAGACCCATCGATCTTGAAAAAAATTTAAAGCAGAAAGAAAAATGTGAATGGTAAAATTGTAATTAGGAAACGTCCACTTTGAAAAAGGAATGGTTTTGTTTTTGAAGTTTTTTTTCAGCCAATTCTTTAAAGAAGGTTACCGACTATAAAGTTTTTATGTACAAAATTAAATTATCTTTGGAGTCCTTTTTATTTCGAAAGTATATCTTATGAACTTATAACGTTATCCCAATTTTAAAAGTGTGATACTTACTTTTGAAGGCCAGTGTATTATCATGAAAAGAGCCCTAGATGGATAGGAGAGAGGAATTACCTGAGATAACCAACCTTATACGTGGATGACACAACACTCCTTGCACCATCTGAAAAGGAACTAGCTCAACTGTTCCGCAGATTAGAACTGGAGAGTGGACTCAAACTTAATATTAGTAAGTCAAAAGCAAAAGTTATGGTTACCCACATAGCCAGTGAACTAGCTAGGACTTGCGAACGGATTGCGGGATTTGGAATATGTAAGCTATTTTGTGACATTAGATCCTTACTTTCGGACAAGGGAGGGATTGAACTCGATATCAGAAGAAGAATTCAAATAGCCAAAGGTACGATGAGTTAGCTGATATGAATTTGGCGAAGCAGGAAGATCTCTAATATAACCAAAAAGAGACTCGTGAATACCTTAGTCTTCTCAATCTTCCTCTATGCCTCTCAAGTGTGGACAGTGGCAGAGACAAAACAATTGACGGATTTGACATGTAGTGTCGGAGAAAGATGCTTCGCAAACCGTGGAAGGCTGAGAAAATAAAAAAGTCTATCTTGGAGGAACTTCACATTGGCAGTAGATTTCCACAATTTGCTATCAAAAGATGTCAGGGTATTTTGGCCACATTGCCTTCCCAGTAATTTAGGCAAAGTGATAGTATGACTATGCAAGATTGAGGACAAAATACCACGCGGACGACCACCTAGCCGCTGGTCCGATCAGATCAAGACACTCACTGGCCTTCCACTTATAATGACCGCAATAAGGAATGCCGAGGACCGAAAGGAGTGGAAGGTTTTATTGACCAACGTTACGAAAACCTTGAATTACGGACACGACCTTAAGAAATGAAGAATGCTACGAAGAATTATAAAACGGAGAATATTTTATTTTTGAGTGCTCGAATTTATAGACCACACTATTGAAGGATCAATACGAGCTTACTAATCCACAATAAAGTCTTTTTTGTACTAGATTTATTAATTTATGTTTTGATTGACACCAGACTGTACCCGAATGACTGCAACGTAGCTGATCGTTACAGCTCAGTGTCATTCAGAGAGAAAAAAGAAAAGATAATGAGGTTTACACTTCAAAAATATTTAAATAATATAACTTACAATTTGCTGTTGATGTTATTGTATGCGGTAAATACTCCGTCCAAACTTGTAAAAGTTATAGTTATGATCCTTTTATTGGCCAAATTAAATGATAATAGATTTTTATGTGGAGTGAGAAGATATTGTTATAAGGTTAATATAAAGACATATCTCCACGTGTACGTGAGAGGTATAAGAAAAAGGTATATAGAAAGCTAAACGCATATTTATTTATATATTCAATCCATCAGTGATCTAAACCATAATTCAAGCAACAATACAAATTTAATCTAAAGTCAATGCTAAATGCATTATCTTTTAAGGCAGATACAGCATGCAATTATTATGAAGCTTATATTATATGATATAATCGAATCAAGTACTCATACATAATTTAATTATAGAAAGACATAAAGATAAAAGAACTGACTATAAGTGATGTATTCCTATATGGATTGTTTATTCATTTAGATGAATAATATGTCATTTTTAATGAATTTTATTAAAAGCTGAATAAAACGATCTATAACTTTTATGATTTATAAATATTTTGTGAATTTTTGTTAATTGCGTATTCTGTCTCTTACTGTCCCTTCATCAAAATCTCTTAGGAGTTTAACGTCACGCGTCACTTCCTGAGTACGTGTTCGCACCCTAAGGAGGGTGGCCAGGCTCGTATTATAATTTAATCAGAAAGAGAAAGCCGAGATGACATTTCCTAAATCTCATTATAAGCCCATATATTTTCCGAATTGTACAAAATGAAGTCATAACGGTTATACGACTACGTCCTTTTTACAACGCAATTTAAAGATTACTTTCGGAATGTGATTTTTTATGGACGCTTAAAGCATTCAAATTTGTGATCTGTGAAGTGGATTTAAGAATTTTTTTAATATTCCTACTGAGTTGCGCTGTTACCTATTAAATTATTCTTCAAGCGTTTTATTATTCAAAAGATCTAATTTTTGTACGATGTTTCTGTTATTTTTACATTTGCTTCAACTCATTATGACTATTTTAGCATTCACATAATATTTTATGAATACTTGATTATACAGACACTCACACTCACACACATATACACATACATAGGTTCGGTGCAACATGCTCGCGCGTAGATTTGCTAAATGCAGTGATGAAGTGAAGGGCACCCTCTTCAGAGCATACTCCCAGTGTTTCTATACCTGCCAGTTATGGTACTGGTACAAGAGGGCGGCCTTCAGCACCATAAGATTGCAATATAATGATGCATATCGCATTCTTATGAAGTTACCGCGGTACTGCAGCGCGTCGAGCATGTTTGCCGAGGCGGGAATGACCGATTCCTTTGCTGTCATCAGAGCTCGTATATCTTCCTTCTGGGAAAGATTGCGTAGCTTTGGTAACAGCATCCTCCAGGTGGTGGACCAGGACCTGTGTAGTCCAATGATAGCCCATTGGCTCTCGACACATCGGGAAGCAAATAGAAAATAGCTTTGGACACAAAGCTGTATTATAATAAATTTTATATAAAAAAAATTGTTACTCAAACGAATGCATAGTAACTATAGAATGTAAATTGTTTGCCTTACAGGACAGGCAATGCCTTGTGTAGGGACCAAATACTATATTATTTTATGCGATAATGTGTCTGTATATCAATATATATAAAAGAGAATGTATGTTTGTATGTTCCCTAATAACTCCTAAACTATTCGACCGATCTCAATGAAATCTTTTGTAATAGATTCGTTTCAAGGAAGGTTTACATATATAGTTTGCCGTGTCGCGATCCCACCCACGCATTCACCCACTTTTTGATATTTTTTTTTATTAGAAAGCTGGTACTTACCGTTTGGTCTCATTGTAATTTGGTCTAGATCCAACAATGGTATTTATGAGAAAACCATAAAAGTCTTATATTTGCTATAAGTAATAAAAAAATGTACAAAAAAAAACTACTGACAAAACAAATAAAATGCACTAAAAAGACGTTTTTTGTAGTCGGTTGTTTTTTTGTTAATTGTTTTTTCAACAGTTAAATTTATTATTTGTACAAGTGTACATGAGGATGTAGATGCATTTGTTCCCTTGTGCCAAAGCTCTTTTTTACCCTGAAGGCCATAGCAGTTGTCACTACCGTCAAACTGGGTGGCATTTCAAATTGAAAATTTGAATAGAGTTAAGGAGATCCAAGTGTCATGACAAAAACATATCTAAAATTGCAAAGTGCATCATCATTATATAACTTTCAGAACTAAGATTAAGGATTGGTCTCCGCTGGGCTCCAACTAGATACCTCACCACCTGAGAACAATAGCTTTTCATTACGGTAACTATTAGTTGCTTGTGTGCGTGGCATCTTGACACTCAATGGCATCTTTGAATTAATTATTTTACATTGAAATTAATAAAATACTAAATACTTACAGATGATATGTGATCCCAGTGTCTTTCTTCTTGTAGTTTTATTTTTACAAAAGTTTTACTACGCATTTTAGTTTCAATTATTAGCAAAGTTTAACAGAACATGTGGCACTTCAACGTCACACATTGTTCGAGACTGGCTTGAGTACGTTACTAATACACTTGGGCGTGGTATTAGTTGCCGCACTTTGCGACTACGCAGCGGTATCTAGTTGGAGCGCAGCGGAGACCAATCCTGAATCTGTTTCAGAATAATAATTGTGAAATATGTCAACAATATTGTCACGAGTATAATCGATATCCAGTCGTGTCTTAGTTTTTTAATTAATAATAATTAAATAACAGAGAATTGAATGCTCATATTAATTAAGATGGTCCGCTTTGTGGTACTTTAGATAAAAAAAACACGCGGCCTGAAACGATTTTATTTAATGTTATTATTGACTTTTTTAACAGAATAATTGTTAATGAAATATATTTTATTTAACTCAATGATTATTTGACTTGATTTAAATGCACTCATTTTAACCTGTAAATGCGATGTAAAATAAATAATTAATAGTAGTTAAAAAAATTAAAAGAAATAGAAAGTACTTCCTACTTTTCGTTTGGATTATTTGCATTGTTGATCTGAAAATTCTTTTTGGTATTAGAAAATTTCCTAATATTAGATAAATCTATAATGACAATGGTTGAAATTTAAAATTAACATCAATTACTGCCTTATAGACTATAGATGAGAATTATATAAATAATAGTGTATTATCATCGGTCCTCAATAAATCTACGTAGTTTGAACGAAATCTGGGAGTTTAACGTGGGTCAAATTCGCGCTTAAATGAGTTGGTTACAAACAAACATATATACAAGTGAAGATAGTAAGAGCGTGTAAAAATCAACTTCACTTTCGAGAAAACGTTTTAACTCTAATATGCGATTATGAACACCATTTTTTTCACAAGCGTATATTAGCGATGTTTTAAATCTCCGCTAAGTCATTATGAATAAGACAGTATTAATTAGAACAGCGGCCGTAAAACAACTATGGCGTATTTCATTATATAACAGTAGATCATTCCACAGCGCGCAATTTTAACAAACAAATTATTACACTTCTTTTTTATAAAATATACTAGCTGATGCCCCCGACTTCGTCCGCGTAGATAAAGGGTTTTTAAAAATAATAAGCAAGTTTGGAATTGAAGATTATCTCATGTCCTATTCCAGTTCCGGTTCCCGTTTTCGCTCCCGTTCCCAACATATGTATATGAATCTAATTTCGAGGAAGATTACTATGGCAAACTAAACCTGCTATTAGTATAGTTATAGCACATCGACGTGAATTTCAGTTTTTCACAAATCCCGCGGGAATCATGGATTTTTTCCGGGATAATATGTAGCCTATGTCCTTTCCCAAGCTCTAGTCTATCGCCATACCAAGTTTCATCAAAATCGGTTCAGTAGCTCCGGCGCAAAAGCGTAACAAACAAACTTACATTCACATTTATAATATTATTGGTGATAATTTTTCGCACATGTCCTTTATCCGGAGCGTTTCAATCGTGCCCAGTTACGAAATGGACACTCATCAACAAAATTGGATACCTAACTCCGATATTAATTACGGCCTTATTGTTTAAAGCCTTTTCAATTTTCATAAAAAGTTTATAAACGGATTGAACCTCTTTTAATATTTGAAGCGTCGTCAAAATTTTTTGTACTTAATTACGTGAACGAAAATTTAAATTTTTATTCAGTTTGATTAAGGAAATTGATCTTAAGTGTTGTTTTCTTGAAATCAACTGACTCATTTTTAGTGTTATTTCACGTCATCATTTGTGTCGAAGTGAAATGTTAAGGGCTTGTTAAAAATGGTGGAATTCAACACGCTGTTGCTGTGTCTGTACGCACTAACCAAAGCGTGATATCAAGATTGAGGTCTCGAAATGTCACAACTAGAGACGTGACAAAACGGAACAGCTTCACAACTAGTGTCAAGGATACAGAAGGCTTAGATCATTTACAGCCGTTCCCAATATTCAGTCTATCTCTTACTAACTAAGATAAAAATCGTAACTGTCGTTGACTTTTCTGTCCCAGTAAACTTATCGACGGTAACTCACCTTATCCTTACACGCTGTCTGTCAATGGGAAGACGTATAGCTTATCGGCGACATAAAGTTTGTATGGAAATAGCAATTCACGCGTCCTAATATAAGGCGATAAGAATAACTTATCGGGTATATGGGGACACCTTCAGATTATTGACAGCTAATTACTGACAGTAGAAGGTAGTAATTTATCTCTATGTGTAGAAAGTATATTTAGAATGGCCGTTATACACCTAGATAGACTGAGACAGCTGTGAAAACTTCGAAATAAAAGTTGACAGTTTACCTCTATTTTGAGCAATGCACAATTACACAAAGTGTCATACAAATCGCGAGTGTAAGACGCAGCTTGTCACGCACACTAAAGTATTAAACCTGACCTGTTTTTATCGGTTGTCTAACAGCAAGAGACTCTATCTAAACGTATAAATTATCTAAGAAATTAAAAAATACACATTAACTATAATTTGAAACTCATAAATAATTACAACACTATATTTACTGCATCACATCATTTACGTACAATATCCGCAGACATGTACACATTCAATGAATTGTTCATATTATCAGCACAGCGATCCACGTTTCCGCTAAATTAACCAATGAGATAGCGTATCGGACTCACGTGACATAAGAATCGCGAGTTTTAGACGTAGCTTATCATGCACACTAAAGTAGTAAACCTGGCCTGTTTACATAGGTTTCTAACAGGCAGTGGCTTTTTAGCGTATGGGATACGAATATAATGTTACTGAATTAATTTGGGTACAGTACCTTACTCAGAAAAACACCAAGACTTTTTCACTATTTATAATACGCCATTTTAAGAAGTATTACATAATATATAAAGAACTTACACAAACACTGATACTATATAATACATTAATTACACGATACAAAATACAATAATACTTTAGAAATTAATTAAGATTATTATTTAAAGAAATTACAATAATGAGAAGCGTGAGCTTATATTATACTTTCAATGGATTAAATTGAATGACATTCATGTATTTAGTTCAGATCATGTGACCAGAAATATTTTTGTCTACACGCAGAATTTCAGATTATTTAGTTACGGTACGCATACTTAAAACAAAAGCGTAATAATAAATGTGACTATCCTGCTCTTATGTCTTTTAATGGTTACTCATTCACTGATGGCTGGATATTTGCAATCAATTCGCAAATCACTTTTCAAATATGTACATAACTTCAGACAAAATATTAAAAACAGAACCATCTATTAATACACATTCCATACATAACTCACAATTAGGCAGTATCAACATAACTAAAATTGATGTTATAAAACAATTAAAAGGCCTTGATGTTAATAAAGGGCCCGGACCAGACGACATACCCATATTTGCTAAACGTTGTTCTGTTTTCCTAGCAGAACCGTTATTGCTAATATTTAACAAATCTTTGTGTGACGGTGAATTCCCAAGTATTTGGAAAAGAGCCAGGGTAGTTCCCATATTCAAAAGTGGGGATCGAATAGACATAGCAAAGTACAGACCAATATGTATTTTATCCTCACATTTGTTGCGACGTCAGGAGTACCACAGGGCTCCAATCTTGGGCCCTTGTTATTTGGAATATTCATAAACGATATTATTGAATGTTTCAAGTACCTACTGTCAGTTCCAAATATATGCTGATGACATAAAGATGTACAGTAAGATTAATGACATATGTGATTCAATTCATATTCAAAGGGACTTGGATAGACTTTCTGATTGGTGCGATCTCAATAATTTAAAATTAAATCACTTGAAATGCAAAAGCATAACCTTCAGCAGAAAAATTAAAAATGTTGAGTTCGATTATAGTATCAAAAACAACATTTTAGAAAAAGTAAATCAAATAAAAGATCTTGGCGTGATCGTAGATTATAAATTAAGCTTTATACCTCATATTGACAATATAGTTAAAAATTCACTAAAATTGTTGGGATTCATCATCAGGAATACAAATGCATTTAGAAAGTCTTCTACTAAACTAGCACTTTTTAATTTGCTTGTTCGAAGCAGACTTGAATACTATTCTATTGCATGGAACCCATATTATCAAATACATAAGAATAGGGTAGAGAGAGTCCAGAAGAAGTTCTTACGGCACCTAGCGTACAAGGATAAAATACATAAAAGGTTAACACCTACGCTGATCTTTAAAAATTTTATAAAGCGTCGTCACTGTCTGATCGCAGGGACTTAATTGATCTCTCTTTCCTAAAAAATGTTATAGATGGAGGGGTCGATTGCCCAAATCTGTTGAGTAGGGTTCAATTGGCGGTACCAAAGCGTAATGCTAGGTCACATGTTTTCAAAAAACTAACGTTCAGGCCTAGATTAACTAGATCGAACCTAGGCAGATCCGCCCCTTTGTATAGAATAGTTGTCACCTACAACAACTTGGTTAAAAGAGCTGGTATAGATATTTTTCAGCACTCTGCCCCATGTTTTAAAAAAGAAGTCAAAAAATTATGAAAGTACTGCAAGATGGTTACTCATTGTTCGTAGTTATTGTTTTATTCTTTAGTTTTTCTTGGTTATTAAGTAAGATCATAGTTATTATGTTTTATCAGCCTTTTGCTTGTGGCTTTAATTAGTAAAAATTTTTCAAAAATTGTTTTCAAAAGATTTAGTTTAACAAAGGATGTATATAATACTATTAAGCATGTCGAGTTAGCCTGTAAGTGGAGTATACAACATTATAAAAGAATTTTGAAATGTATCTATAGATTAAGATAGTTGTATGCACGTTGGCTTCCTAATAAATAAATAAATAAATTATCTTAGATAGGAGGACTAACAGCTGCCGTAAACTGACCAAACTATACAAAGAAACCATAAAGTAACATTTAATTCACACTAAAACACTGGAACGGAACTCGAGAGACGCGGTTTCGATAAAAATTTTGGTACAATTTAAAATTGTATAATTAATTCCCTATTTACGAATATAAAGGCTAGTTTTATACCTTTAAAATAAGAGCAAATTATTTCATGAATTGAACGAGATGTTAAATTTGTAGCTGAACTACCATTGCGCAGATCGCTCGATTTATATTTCTTACCAATTAGCATAAAGTAGGAATTTATCAAAAGAATTATTTCTGTATTAAAAACAAACGTATTCCAAGTTGAAACTTTATTTGCTTTAATAAAATATCTTCAAACCAAAGAAACTCATTAAGCTAGTTACTCAATTGACAATATTTCAGTTAAACGAGTTTATTCAATGATATAATCTAAGTACTTTACAGGCTTATAAAAATTCTCTAACATAAAAGCGAAGTTGGAATTAAAAAGAGTCGTGAAAAATTTGTTCATCCTAAAATTAATTACCGCTGGAATCTGCGACCTATTTCAAAATATCAAGATAAAATTCGTTAGCCAGTGTAATCAAAGAATTCGCTATAAATTAACCTTTCTCAAGGATGCTCGTATTTCAGTATTCACGTAAAATTGAGCTGCACGAGGTACTGTAATTACTGAAGCTTCTGTCCGCTGTCTTAATGACAGGGTTAGTGGTCCAGTGGAAACCGGCTTGACTTTTTGTACAATTATTTTAAGATGTTAATTTTGAAAATGTTGTACTTGTCTGAAGTTAATTGCAGCTATTTTCTCTACAAGGAAGTCGCTCATCGTACCGCTTCGCCGCCTCGTTTATTTGAGCCAAGCGAGGTAAACTAAACGAATGAAATTTCGAATATGATCAAAGGATGGCAGTGTTACAATTGAAACTTATTGTGATTTGATCAATTGACTCAATTTTTAAATAAAAATATAAATAGCGCGCGCTAATTTAGAATATTAAGTAAATCATGTTTGTTTCTTATTTTAATAATTGAATCAAATCGAAATTCAAAATCCTGTCTCGCCAATAACCTAGAAAATTTCGGAAGCTTTCTATGAGTTTAAAAAATTTTAAAATCTGTCTAGAAATGGACGAGAAACAATTTAACACAGAAATCAATTGGAGTCACCCAGTGGGAGCTCCGCTCCGCTTCGCTCAATTACCTAGGGGGGAAAAATGGACAGGTCGCTCACCTTATGGTCGCTCAACTTCCAACGTCAGTATCGAGAGATGCGTTACGGTCTTTAAGATGGCAGCATGGTCTAAGCTTGAGAGGCCCTGAGTCGTATCAGTTCAAACAGAGCAGCTCGAATTGTCGGGGACCCAGTGCTCTGTGAACGGCTAGATCACTTGGCGTTGCGTAGAGACGTTGCTTCATGGTGTGTCTTCTACCGCATTTATCACGGGGAGTGTTCCGAAGAGCTGTTTAACCTGATTACTGCCGCCAAATTCCACCTTCGCACGACACGTCGCAAGTTAGGATATCATCCCCACCATCTGGATCCTCCACAGTGCGGTTTTCAAGGAGCTTTCTCCCTCGTACTACAACGCTGTGGAATAAGCTTCCTTGTGCGGTGTATCCGGGACGTTACGACATGGGTACCTTCAAAATAAGCGCGTACACCTTCCTTAAAGGCCGGCAACGCTCTTGTGATTCCTCTGGTGTTGCAAGAGAATGTCGGCGGCGGTGATCACTTAATACCAGGTGACATGTACATTCGTTTGTACATTCCATAAAAAAAGCAGCCTGCATTTAACCCCTGTAGGTGGATATATTATGCATAACTTTTCCTTTTGCATAGCTTAGTTGAATACTTACTCGTTTTTTTATGACAGTAATGGACGAGACGATCAGGACGTTCAGCTGATGGTAATTAATACGCTCTGCCCATAACAACGCAAAGCCACCCAGGATTATTGAAAAACCCAAAAATTCTGCGCGGAACTACAATAAGTCACCTTGAGACATTAGATTTTAAGTCTCATTTGCCCTGCAATTTCACTAGCTACGGCGCCCTTCAGACCAAAACACAGTAATGCTTAAACATTACTGCTTCACGGCATTAATAGGCGCCGCTGTGGTATACATATTCAAGCCGGCATCCTATGCAAAGGAGCCTCCCACTGGTAAACTGATAACAGTTGACAGTATAAACTGTGGCTCACCAAAGATCATCATTCTATACTTCATCTTCCATAAACAGAATGAAATAACATTGAGAGAACAAGAACACGGTATCATCTAGATGTGTTGCGTTATTCTTCAGAGCGGTTTTCTAGAAACTTTCTTCCACATACAACGAAACTTTTTTATATAAGAGGGGGCAACAGGGAAGAGGCTCACGTTATGGTGAAGTAACCGTCCATGGACATCCATAAGACCAGGGGTCGAGGGATGCAATACCGGCCTTCATGTTGGGTATGCTCTATGCTTGAAGGTACATGAGTGGTTTTGGTTCGGGAAAACTGCTGCTATGGATTACCATCCTTGCGAGGTGTTTTCAGAACGATCCGACATGGGGACCATCAAAGAAACACCCAATTTCCTGAAAGGCGGCGCAGAATGTGGACAGTGATGACCACTGTTCATCAGGTGATTATCGCTGTCTACGTTCTCTTGCAACACCAGAACAATCGAAAGAAAGGAGCGCTGCTGAACCAAGTAAGGAAGGTGTACGTGCTTTATTTCAAGGTACCCACACAAGGTACTCACAGCTTGGTTGGAAGAAAGAACGCCACACTACCAGGATGATATCCTAAGTTTTGGCATGTCATGCGAAGGTGGCATTTGGCGGCAGAAGACATAATGGATGCGATAAAAGGCACCTAGTAAATTAAAGTATCTACAACGCCAAGTGATTAAGCTGTTCAAAGAGCACTGGGTTTTTTTTCACAGACAATCCGAGCTGTTCTGCTGTGTGCACGCGGTCAAATGGGTCGAGCTGATACTGGGGTGCGCCAGCCCAGAGATGACAGCAATACTCCATATGTGGCCGGACCTGCGCTTTGTACAGCGCTAGAATGTGGGACAGCTTGAAGTATTGCCGTGCTCTATAACTCTTGCCCAAAGAATTCTGAAATCTTTATATATCTTTAATTATATAATTCTTCTGTACGTGTGTTGAGAGTGAACTCCTCCTAAACGGCTTTTTTTCTGTGTGTATTCAGGTTAATTCGAGAATGTTTTAGATTCACACTTGTACTACCTCCTAATCCACTGTACCGATTTTGATGATTTTTTTTGTGTGTTTCATTGAATTTGAGAATGGTTTAGATTCTCAATTCAGTCCATATAATTATAATTCTCCTGCCCATGTGTATGTGTGTGAACTCCATAAAACTGGACCGTTTTTTCAAATTTAAGACGTGTGTACAGGATAACGTCTGTCAGGTCCGCTAGTAGTTAACTTAAAACTTAAATCGAGAATTTTTTAATTAACTTGTAAAAACTAAATGCTTGATAATCAAGACCGTTTCTAATTAACAAGGCAGCCAATTTATCAGCTCTATTACCTTTACCCTCGTGTGGCTTACTGCCTGCACACTTCTAACTATATACCTTTTTGTTAACAGGAAACTCCTGTGTGAAAGTGTGCTATCGTAAACTGTTTGTGTTACTTTGGGGTTTAGACTTTTTAAAATAACAGTTTATTTGTGATTAAAATCAGGAGTTTGTAATAGTAGAGGACATGAATAGAAAGCGATCTTCAACAAACCAATTTATAGTTTAAAAGTGTTTTATATTTAATATTAATTGCCTAAAATACATCACGAGTGCGTTGACTGAAATAATGTGAGGGGTAAAGATAATATATGTTGTTATTTAGGAATTAAAAAATGCTTCTTTGCTTGATATTTATCTAGTGCTTTTTATAGATATATATTATTATATACCAGAAGAACTAGAAATTTGTATTACTATTCTGTATTTAAATATAATTAATATGTATGAACAAGTCTTGTAAAAGTTACATATAGTTTGAAGAATTGAGATTTGCTTTGAGTTTTACGAGCGGTAACTTGAAAATTTTCATGTTCTAGTTGGACTAATTTCATTAAAATTTTGTACTATTTTACATAATTGAATCATAATTCATGTATTATTGGTATGTAGATTTATAACATTGATTTCTTATAAAGTCCATAGGAATGATAGGTCAAAATATGATCTCATTATAACTAATTGCTTATTGTATCAAAAAAAAATATATAAGAGGGGGCCAGAAGCTAATGTGATGGAAAGTAGTGAGGAAACCACCCATGGACATCTGTAGCACCAGGGATCAAGAGATGAGTTTCTTCATCCTAGTGCAGTGTTTCTTTGAAACACACAACAGGAGTGTTGCCCGCCTTAAAGGAAGGTGTACGGGCTTTTTTGAAGGTACCCATGTAGTATCGTCCCGGTAACACCACACAAGGAACCTTATTCTACAGCTTTGTTGTACGTGGAAGAAAGATCCTTGAAAACCGCTTTGTGGAGGAATGCCATATATACAGATGGTGGGGATGATATCAATTTGTGGCGTGTCGTGCGAAGGTGATATTCGGCCGCAGGAATCAGGTGAAACAGCTCTCCGGAACACTTCGGTTATTTGCGCTAACAAGTAAAAAAACTATGTATCGAAAATTATAACTCCCAATATATCGCAGGTACAAAGGGCTGAAATGGTAATCACTTTTTTGAAGTAAAAAAAAAAAGCGCGTACACCTTCTTTATAGGCCGGCAACGCTCCTGCGATTCCTCCGGTGTGGAATGTTGGCGACGGTGATCACTTAATAACAGGTGAACGTACGCTCGTTTTTAAAAATTGAAAATTTTAAAATATGAGTTGCCAGTCTTAAACTTGGTAGTATGGCCTTATCATGAAGGTCCCTAAGTTGTTTTGATTCAGGAAAACTGCAGCCGATTTTTGATTCCACAAAGTGCCTGTGCGAGGCAAGAAATGTTCTCCCAAAACGCGTGGTTCGAAAGAGTCCCAGCAAATTTTTTTTTGTCTCGTGCCTTTAAATCACTCACTACCTCAGTAGTCTATATTAGAATCACGAGCGTAGCAAGTTCAATTCAATTCTAGACTTCTTCGCCAATTCGTGATTTAAAGTCGGCACTCACGCAGCAAAATAACTTTGCTCACTTGTTGAATAAATAACTATTATATACTCGTAGCCAGAGAAAAAATGGTCAAACGATAAGTTTCGTATGAACGCCTCAACAATGAGTCCTAATACTTGATTTTTTTGGCAGCAATATTCAATATGGCAGCATTAGTTATCAACTAATATGGGTACACTAGTTGTGTAATGAAGACGAAGTCGCGGGTAACAGCTTGTTATACCTAAAGTAAGACAGACTTAACATGAATTGAAATTGTAAATTGTACTTTTCACTGTACCAAGAAAGCTGGGTGATCGATAACGAACTAGCCATAATATATTTGATAGTTCTTTGTACAAACTTCATTACGTTAAAAGGCATAAAAGGCAAATATTTTCTCAAAATTGATTCCTTTGGAATATCTACTTTTTGATGTAATTTCTGATATACTAGATACTACTACCGCTTCGGAAACAAATAGCGCTCTGAGAGAGAATAAGTGGCGCAAGAAACACTCCCAGCATCCTTTTTTGCTCTCTTTTCAATAAAAATAAACAATATTGTACAGTCATTTCTATCACTATAAAATAATCATAATCTAGTCCAAGGCTGTCCGATCACTTAGATATTAAGCTGTGGAGTAATAAGATTTACGACAGAGTCATTTTTTATAAACATTTAAATATATATTTAAATGTTTACATTACACCCTTAAAGCTATCATGTATCGTATGTCTCTTATGTCTTGTACTTATATCTCATTGTCTCCACGAGCCAACTGTCACAGCGTTAGAAATAATAACGAAATATTAGTTTTTAATCATATATCTCTTTCTCTTTCTCTGCTTAAAGGAGAATCATTCCTCTCCTACACTCAGCAATTACATTATAACAAAAAAAAGCAATTGTGTGGTTTTATGAAACCACGATGCAAGTGAAACATTTTTCACAAAATAACTAGGTATTAATATCAGCATTGAAAAAAAAAACAAATTTATATATTATGCTTTACATTTTCATAAAATAAAAAAAAACTTTATCAAGTGTGTGGGGTTCGAACCTACTCTTCCACCCGAACGCAATTGCATCTAATATGCGAACTATAGGCGCTGCCCAACCGTCACGCGACATGCAACACACAGACGAAAAAGTTTGAGACGATGTAATAAAAGTTTCACTTTAAAATGCTATTTAGGCTTAAATTAACCCTTCGAAGCTTATAATATAAATTCAGAATACTTATATTTGTAAGCTAACGTAAAATTATGTGGCGAACACTAAAATATCTTAATAACAAGCAAGGCAGGTGTGTCCGCATATTTCCGTTGGACTTGTCGCGTAATGACCTGAGTCTGACCTCAAGGGTGCTATAACTTTAAATCTTAGTATTAATGGAACTTAAACATAAAATGTATACAGTTATTGAATAGGTAGTTAACCGTAACTTTGGTATTTATTGAAGTGAAAATTTCTTCGTAACGTGACGCGTTACGGCTCCTGTTGGCTTCCCTTTCTCTCTCGCATACAGCATCGGTTGGCAGGCTCTTCCTTTCTCACTCTAACCAATTGTTACTTTTATATGATTAAATAATGATATTAATAATGTATATACACAAAATTCTAATGCACATATTCATGAATTATAACTAAGAATAAATTATATTTTATAATTAATAATAGATTTTATTAACAAATAACCATCCTTACATTATCATATTAATATACATAAAATAACATCAGCTTTTCTCAAGTTTAACAATTTCAATATTAAACAGTTCAACTAAGATTAGTTTAAGTAATCACCCGACGTTTCAAGACCTATCTAGATCTCGTTTTCAAGGGGACTGCACATGCAAAAACGAGATCTGGAAAGGTCTTGAAACGTCGGGTTAACTAAAATAAAAATGTAACTGTATGAAAGTATAATGAAAATACTATGTTATTATATATTCAAGTTATTAATTAGTTGCTTCAAATTAAAGTCACGTTTTCTACAAATGTTTACTAAATAAAATTGGAGATGTTAACAGAAGAAAAAAATTGCGTGCGTACAACGTAAACGTCATGTCAGAAGTGAAACTTGCATTGTGCATGAGCCTCTAAATTGCATAATATGAAGTCCTGGTACGTGTTGCTAGGAAGACACATGATTTCAACCGCTATTAAAGACATTACTACCACCGCTACGATATTTATGTTCTCCTGGTGTCTACGTCGTGCGCATGACGTCAGAATATATTAAGGTATACTCGCGTCATACATAAGACAATCTATGCTTCAACTATGATCGCCTGGTACCTAAACACTGTATACCTAATGTTTCCTATCTCATTATCTCCCATGTTGAATATTTATGAACTAATGTGTCTGCTCCTTTTACTGTCGCTCTTTCGTTTCATCTACTTTCAAATTACAACGATTTTCACTTCAATAAATAAAATCATGGCGAATTAATATTATGTACTACTTACGATCATCGTCGTTCGAGATAGTTCACGCATTAGCGTGAAACAGACATAAACGCACCTAAATAGCTATTTTGTTGTTTAAATGCTGCTGAAAACACATCTTACTTACTCACGCATTCGTTCTGTCATTATTTTCTAGTGTATCGTCGTCCTGATGATATTTTCTATCTCGCTTGGACAATATCGAGTTTACGGGTGGGTATCATAGTTTAGTGTTGCATACCACCCAAAATCTATTTAAAATTAGGTGCAACATATATATACACTTAATTACCAACCAATTTCTAACTCATCTCATAAATCTGTGGCCAGCAAGGTACGTATAGGCGATAGACCATTGAGTTGATTAGTAAATTAACGATTTGAAATACCCATACGTTTGTAACGGCAACCCAAACAGGAATATACCGTCATTATGCTACCCAAAATAGCTATTGAAATAATAACATAAGCTTACTATTTGACAATACAAGTACATAATTTAACGTAAGGGTTCGGTAATAACATAGGCGTATTCGTTTATCGTATCGTTATATAAGTTAGCCCCATAGCTCCTAATAAAGTTTGTTACGATATAGAGTTTAGTTAACCCTTATTAAAACATTTACAATGAGAAAATTCATGACATGAAATGCTGATAAGGGACCGAAATTAATGTTAGTCGTGCGACGTTACCTTCCTAATGAGACTATGTTTAATGTGATCTCATGAGGCTCCGAGATGTAAGTGATGTTTATGGGCATCATTGACCTTTTTAACCCTTTCCTTTCCTTCGCAAGAAATGCGGGTAATTTTTTTTGTTGAACAATGCATTGTTGTAGCAGTTCTGTATATAATTGGACGTCTCATGAAAAGATTGTGGTACTTAGCCGTTGCTTTATTTGTTGAGACATTTGAGCTTAAAGAAATAAAAGTACTAAATAATTCAAATATAATTTAGTATTAATTGAAATATTAAAATATTAGAAAATAGATTTCTGTGTACATGAGTATTCTAGTTTTCAATACAATTCATTTAAACAAAAATCTTGAAATCTTGCTTACAAACAATATTGGCTTAGTTTTCCGTTACGTCCGTAACGCTTTTATGTGGAAATTGTATAAAATGGTTTTTTATATCGCAAAAAATGTGTTATGGCTATGTATTTGCAACATTCAATTTACAATATATTTATATTTGAAGAATCTAAGTTATATTATTTGATATTATTGGAAATATTTAAACATTACAGAATAGACTGATGTGTGTATCAGTAGCTAATTTCCAATTAATAAACATTTGGAATAAAATAAATTTTGTGTTTTTCCTGTAGGAAGCTTACTTATACTCACCACATGGACGTGAGCCGGTTTCCTCTACAGTGCGGTTTTCAAGAAAAGGCATAAAAGGCATAAAGGCATAAAAGGCATTTATTTTCCCAAAATTGATTCCTTACGAATTCTTTTTGATGTAATTTCAAGAAACTTTCTTACTGGACTACCAAATCATAGAATGAGTTTTCATGGGTGTTTTTTAGATTGAAACGACAAGAATACCTTCAAAGAAATATAACAAAAAGAAACCTATTCCAAAACAATATAATGCATTGATAACATATATTGTATTTTAGTAATTATGTAGGAGTGATATTGTAGCTTGTAATAAATTGTGAAATTAATTTATATTTTTTTATAGTTTCGAAATTTTTGCTTACAGGACTTCAATTTCTTTTTAGAATGTATTAAATAATTTGTACTTTTATCTGCTCGATGTGCTCACCTGTCTCAGGAACACTATTTTGGACTTGTTGCATAATCTTATGAATTTATAAGTGTTTCATTTGTCGGTGGTCCTTAAATAAATGAATAAATTAAAAGCCATTAAGCTCTGTTCAAACTGAGGCGAATAACACGCAGGACGCGTGTCGGAAGTCGCTCGCGCCGATTGTGTCAGCTAACTTGTATGGACGTGTTCAAATTGACGCGAGTAGTCGCTTAAGTTGAAGCGAAACAAGAGCCGCCCGGCGGGATTGTTTGATCTCACAATGCATGATGTTTCTCCACTGAAGAACCAAAAGAGACACGCGGGAAATCGCGTCAGTTTGAGAGGCTAAGCGAGCGAGTGAATTACGATAAAACGCGTCCCGCTTTCCGCGCGTTATTTGCCTTAGTTTGAACAGAGCTTTTGGTCTATCTATAAACAATAATAATATAACTAGAATGGATGGAAATAATCACTAACCACTTTTTAGTCGTCGACTGTTTAGACATAGAAAATTATAAAAAGCAGCCAAGTGCGAGTCGGACTTGCCCATTTAGGGTTCCGTAGCAGCAAGTAACAAAATATAAAAATTCTTGTAGTTCGTTGTAAGTTTGTTCGATGTTTTAATAATAGTGTATTTTTTTAAATTAAGTTATTTATGACGTATTAAAAAAAATCTTACAAGATATTGTTCAGACCAATTTTCGGTGGAAATTTGCATGGTATGATGTACATATATTTCTTTATTCTTAGTTTTATCATTCTCTTATTTTAGAAGTTAAAGGAGGTGGGACACATTTTATCACTTTGGAAGTGTATCTGGCGTTAACTATTCAGTTTGGAAAAAAGTGATATTAGAAACCCCAATATAATTTCACCTTTCCATAGATATCCCATACGTATAGGATTGATAAAAAAAATTTTGAGTTTCAGCTCTAAGTATGTACCCCCAAAAATTTTTTTTTCTGTTTTTGTCTAAAAATCTAAATTCGGTTCACAGAATACATCTATTTACCAAGTTTCAACAGTAAAGTTCTTATAGTTTCGGAAAAAAGTGGCTTTGACATACGGACGGACAGACAGATAGGCGGACATGACGAATCCATAAGGATTCCGTTTTTTTTAATTTTGCCTACGGAACCCTAAAAAGTATAAAACACGCGCTATAAAGTCCCAGCAAAAAATGTTTAAAAATGAAGTCTATAAATAAAGGCAGCCATAAAGCTGTTTTATAGTAAAGCTCGTTTATCTTCTCGACTGCTCTTTGAAAACAAGTTCAACACTATTTATGTATTAATTAGGAAATACGAGAAAAATAGTTAATTAGTCTGCACGAAGTTTCAGATTGAGATTAAAAGTAAAATTTGTTAGCGAGCCCGTACCGTTTGAGTGTACTTGGCAACTTTGTAATGCTCTTACTGTTGAAACACAAATATAAACTTAGGATAAAACCAAGAACAGTTTAACTACTTATAAATAACGTTCAAAATCCTCAAAGTCTACCGAGTTGTGTTATGTCGACGAATTAAAACATCGCATTTGATAACAAATTTGTTGAAATAAAATTTCAAATAAAACTACCAACTACAAATGAATGAGATAAACTATTAAAAATTTCTGAAACGTGAATATAATATAAGTGAATACGATAGTATTGTAACAAGGACTTCTTATCCGTATATAAGAACACCTTTTTTTAAGGTTGGCCGCTAAGTTGAAGAATATTTTATTTTAAATTTAAATTTTGACGCGGATGAGAAAATAATTGAATAACACAGATGAGAGAAAGATAAAAGGAAGAATAGTCGGCTTTCAGCCCAATATAAATAATAAAATAATATAGTTAAGAATTATATAATAAATAAAAAAATATTTCATTTTGATAATATAATCAAATGAAATATCTAACAAAGTTAGACTTCACACAAAATGATTGATACTATCTATCTTATAAAAAAACAGGACAGGAGGGTTCCATTTTTTGCCTTTATAACGTCTTATAAATTGATGAACGCCGGCTGCACGCACGAAGACGTGTCACGTTCTACCTGTGCCGAGCGTGCAACAGAGAGAGAGGAACAAGAGACCAGTTTACCAGTGGGAGGCTCCTTTGCACAGGATGCCGGCTAGATTATGGGTACCACAACGGCGCCTATTTCTGACGTCAAGCAGTAATGTGTTAGCATTACTGTGTTTCGGTCTGAAGGGCGCCGTAGCTAGTGAAATACTGGGCAAATGAGACGTAACATCTTATGTCTGAAGGTGACGAGCGCAGTTGTAGTGCCACTCAGAATTTTTGTGGTTTTTTAAGAATCCTGAGCAGTACTGCATTGTAATGGGCAGGGCGTATCCATTACCATCAGCTGTACGTCCTGCTCGTCTCGTCCCTTATTTTCATATAAAAAAAATGAGATAGAAAGACACGATCGGTTTGACCGTTCGGCTTGTGACGTTAGATCACTGATTATTAATAAAAAAGTAACAAACAAAAGTTTGACAAAAAAAATATGACTGAGTTTAACAAAACAAACAAGATTTTATAACGATATGTTTCTCGAACGGTTGGCTCAGTTGGTTAGAGCACTGGCACGGAACGCCGGAGGTCGTGGGTTCGAGTCCCGCATCGTTCAAAAATTTTGTAGATTTTTTCATAGAAACGATCGTACAAAAAGATGTTTTGATAATAATGACGTTAATAGTAATAAAAATAATTATAATGACGTAATCATGTGAAATTATCGTCCGTAAGCCGAATTTAGAGAAAAACATTTTTTTTTTTAATGACTTAATCACAAATGTAATGTTTTCAGATTTTTTCCTATACTTCTAGTACACGGTATTATTTGCCAAAGTTCACAGTTCTGTCGAAATATATGTCTTATGTGGCATAAACGGCCGTATCTTTTTTGAAATTAACTTAGAAGTTTGATTTTTTCACAGCTTCGAGACTACACTTGAATATATCGCATATGATTTCAACCCGATACCACAACGTGTTCCCGAGATAAAAGGTGACTTGACACTTGACAGACACAGACGGATGGACGGAAAAAAAAAAAGTGATTCTATAAGGGTTCCGTTTTTAGGGTTCTGTAGCCAAATAGCAAAAAACGGAACCTTTATGGATTCGTCATGTCTGTCTGTAGGGCCGTATGTCACACAGCCGCTTTTTTCCAAAACTATAAGAACTATACTGTTAAAATTTGGTCAGTAGATGTATTCTGTGAACCACATTAGATTTTAATGAAAAATAGGAAAAAAAAGAAACTTTGGGCGTTCTCATTACTTAGAACTGAAACTCAATGTTTTTTTTTTTCATCAAACCCTTACACATTGAAGTTTCTCATATCATTTTTTTCTAAACTGAATAGTTCGCGCGAGAGACACTTCCAAAGTTTTGAAAAGTGTTCCCCCTGTAACTTCTAAAATACATGAATGATAAAACTAAAAAAAATATATGATGTACATTTCCATGCAAACTTCCACCGTTTGGTTTGAACGAGATCGAGCAAGTATTTTTTTTTAATATTTCATAAGTCGTAAACCGTAATTTACCTTTCATTCAATCAACTCAAATATAAGAAAAAACATATAATGTTACTTGTTCCAACGGAACCCTTAATGGGCGAGTCTGACTCGCACTTGGCCGTTTTTTTCCTTTTTGTAGTACAGAAACCTAAATAATTAAAAAAAATATTGATCATGTATTATACTACTCGTATGTATAAAATGCAGCAATTTATATATATTTTTTTGACGAGCAACATACAGGCAAAAAGATTTTCTTTTTCTCTTAGTTTCACATAAACTTCACGTTTACAAATATAGTAATTTTATATTGTTTCACATAAAATTTTATGGCTTTATTATCCTTTATGTGACCAGAATATATCTCGTCCGGAAGCGTGTCTGTTGGAAGTCCGTATTTTATTTATGTCGTTGTACACACCACATCATGTATTTTGGTCCGGAATATTCATTGGTGCAAAATATTCAACTGGCTCTCATAACAAATAAAGTTTGTTTTACTTATATTGATAACTGTGTTTCGATGTTAAATGAAGTTAAAAATAGTTTGTTTTTGGAATATTTTCGAGTCTAAACAATTTGTTATTTTTTAAGTCATAACCCTCACTTCTGGGATTAATTAAGCAAATTAAATTTGATAAATTTTTTTTATGAAAGATATTGGACTCGAACCTGTGTGTGGAACGTGATCTCTCGTGTTCTGTGCGAGCGCTCTTCCACTGAGCCAACCGTTTGAGTGACGTATCGCTGATAAATCTTGTATGTTTTGTTCAACTCTTTGGTTGTGGCTTCATCTACTAGATGACATACAAGTACTTGTGTAGTGACTATACGTATTAGACATACATACTAGAACGGTTTTCTCAATGGAAGAGCGCTCGCACGGACAAGATTCTTAAAAAACCCAAAAATTCTGAGTGGCACTACAGTTGTGCTCGTCACCTTGAGATATGCGATGTTAAGTCTCAAATTACTGGGCAAATCCCAGTGATTTCAAAACCTACGACGCCCTTCAGACCAAAACACAATAATCCTTATACATTACTGCTTGACGGCAGAAAAAGGCACCGTGGTGGTATAATCTTAACGGCATACTGTCCAAAGAATGCTCTGTGGTGCCAAAGTGCCTACAGCGGAGTCCGCGTTTTAGTTGTGGCGACATAATGTCGTCATAAATTAATCGGTTAGTATGGTTGTTGCATCTTTAAATTGAATATCCCTAGTTAAGCAAAGAATACGCGATGCAACCCCAAAAGCCCTAAGTCGCCCCTTACGACTTCCATGTTTTTTATGCCCCGGGGAAGTATATCGCAAAATTCATGTGATAGGCTATTTTGTTGCACCAATTTGGTAGCAGGAATCAGGACAAATAGCTCTTCGGAACACTACACCTGATAAATGCGGTAGAGACACACAATGAGGTAATATCCATACGGAACGCCAAGTTATCTAGCCATTCACAGAGCACTGGATCCCCGATAGTTAAATTTATCAATATTGTGCTCAACTAAGCTGTTGGTAGTCAAAACACTCCACAAAAATATTGACTTCCTAGGAAAATATTCAAATAAAATCGCAGTCTGTCGAATTTTTGCAATATTTACAACACAGTTTCTATGCGAGTTTGTTTTACGATGAAAAAAGAGGAGTGTGGTGAGATCAGTAATTGGATACTACCTACCTACATACATAAATGTTTTCACTGCAACTTATTTCCCGTATCCGAACTCGTAGCACAGTATTGGAGAAGGAGATATTTTTGGTTGAAATGTTTATGAAAAATGAAAAATAGTAATTTGAAATGACTAGCTAGAATTTAACATTTACGCGATACTTTTGAAAATACATAATTATAAATTATTAAGTCACTTAATAATTCAAATTCCACATGATGATGAATGAAATAGCAACAAAGGTAATAAAGGAATGTGCAAAGGAACTAGCTCCAGTCCTAGCCTACTTAATAAATCTATCTTTTGAAGAAGGTAAGTTCCCATCAACTTTAAAAAAGTCAATAGTAACACCTCTATTCAAAGCATGAGACAGAAAGGACGTTAACAATTATCGACCAATCACACTCATTCCGATTATCTCAAAAATTTTCGAAGAGATACTGCACAGACGATTAACATCTTTTTTGTCAAAATCGTCTTACACATCGTAACATCTTTTTTCATTTCAGTTCAAGGAGCTGCACAATTTTTTTTATTGCGAATGTTTTGTTAAACGGAGAGGTGGTAGAACCGGTTGATACTGCTATGTTTGTTGGTGTAATATTGAAGGATTGGCTAATAGATTTAGCTCTGCAGCTTATGCGGTTAATAAATTAGACGATAAACTGACATAGATACATCGCGATAAATTCACTTTTGATATTTTTATAGTTTTATGTTCTATGGTATATTCATCATCATCATTTCTGCTGGAAGACGTTCACTGCTGGTCAAAAGCCTCCCCCAAAGATTGCCATGACGATTGGACCTGCGCTACCTTCATCTAACCTATTCCAGTGATCTTGATCAGATCGTCGGTCCTTCTTGTGGGGATTCATCATGTTTACACATTATAATTATTTAATATGTCAAAAAGTTCAATTAAGTAGTCTCGTAACACAAACGGACGGTTCAGTTCAGGTTCAGATGAAGCTAACTTCCGATTTAGGGAAATCATATGATGTGTATTTTCGTAACAAGATCAATTTCTTAATATTGTAACATTATATATATATATATATTCTGCCAAGTTTTGACGGTTGATTGATTTAATATTTTTAAAACATTACATAATAGAGCATCAATCAAAATCAAATCAATTTGTTTTTATTTGTACACAGTCATTCACAATCACATATGAAACTCTCCTGCTAGATTTAGATAATCTGTGTTAGGAGTGATTCGCTCATTGCAAGTTACACAAAACAGAATTAAAACATCCAAATGATTTGAGTTTTCTCTAGTGTTATATCCGCCAATATTTGTCTTTATACAATTCGACAAGTGTTACGCCTCTACACGAGGCATCTTCAGGACGTGTTGTCTCGCCAAAATCTAGCACGAGACTCAAAAAAACTCAAATCGTTTGGATAATTATGGATTTCCGCAGAGTAACGCCTACTTCAATATATTTTCTAAATTAAAATATAAAAATATTGAAGTTATATTCTCTAGTGACTTACGTCTATTCCCAATATTCAGTCTATCTCTTACTTGAGATAAAAATCGTAAGCATCGTTGACTTTTCTGTCCCAATAAACTTATCGAAGGTACCTCACCTTATCCGTCTGTCTGCCAATGGGACGACGTATAGGTTAACAGCGTTAGAAGTTTGTATGAAATTTCAATTCACGCGTCCCAATACACGCCTTGTATTGGGACGCGTGAAGACTGACTATTTGGGTATATTGTGACAGCTTCAGATTATTGACAGCTAATTACTGACAGAAGAAGGTAGTAATTTATCTGTATCTGTAGATAGTGTATTGGGAAGGCTGTAAGACTATAAGCAAGCAAAACCAATTATCTAGCCGGCCTGGTAGCCCGGGCGATCGCACACGAAATAAGTCATTAATTTCAATGTGGATCAGGTTATATTAGCATCATGCTAGTCATAGGTACTCAGCCGGAGGACTAAATAATAATAGAGAATTGATAATAGTAGTAGATATATTTTAGATTTTGTAGAACAATATTGGTAACTTCGAGTTAGCTTATCGTTCAAGTGTCGTTGACGCGCGGCTCTGAGCCCCATTATGGTTCAGTTACCGATCTACAGAGAATAATAATATAATATAAAATATAAAAGTTATGTTATTGGAACCCCACTGAGTATAGGCCTCCTCCAGCTTACTCCATGTATCCCTCTTCTGTGCTTTTCCTCTCCATTCTTTTCCTGCTATTTTTATTATATCATCTACCCATCTGTTTCTTGAGTGGCCTCTTTTTCT